>WSFP011351439.1:0-35103 GCA_009831015.1 Picea engelmannii
GCCAAGGGGTCAATTTCTTAGGAAAACACCTCTTCTCACAAACATATGTGATAACATCTTGTTTTACAAAGGTATATCTTAGATCAAGATACCACTAGATCAAATTAAAAAAATATGACATTCCCAAAATAACTTTTAGAACTAATGATGGGCACTATGAGTTCTTGGTCATGCCTTTTGGGTTGACTAATGCTCCTTCAACTTTTCAGAGTCTTATGAACAATTTTTTTTGACCCCATATTATAAAGTTTGTGTTAGTTTTCTTTGATTATATAATTATCTATACAAAAACATGGTAAGACCATATTAAACATATGGATCAAGTCCTGCAAATTCTTGAGAACAATCAATTGTATGTATAAAGATACAAATGTTGTTTTGAGAAACAAGAAGTACAATATTTGGGTTTCAAGGGAAGGGGTTAAGGTGGATCCTCAAAAGATAAAAGCTATTACAAAATGGCCTACTCCTAAGAACATCAGGGATTTTTGGGTTTTATGGGATATTGTCAAAAATTTGTTAAGAACTATGCACACATCAGATGCCCACTCACATATCTATCGAAGAAAAATTCATTTGTATGGAATGATAAGGATAATTTGGCATTATCTCTCTTAAAGTATGCCATCTCTTCTACACCCGTATTGGCAACCCATGATTTTGGTAAAACATCCATAGTAGAATGTGATGCATAAGGACTAGGAATAGGAGTAGTATTGACATGAGAAGGTATACCATTGGATTTTGAAAGAAAACAATTCAAGGGAAAACATTTGGTGAAATACAGATATGAAAAAGAAATGGAATTAGTTTTACATGCAATAAAAAATGACCGCGTATCTCATTGGGAGACACTTTAAATTCAAGATAGAGCATGATATCCTAAAGTAATTTTTGGAGAAAAGATTGTCATCAGAAGAGAAACAAAAATGGGTAGAAAAAATGCAAGGGTTTTATTTTGAAATAATCTACAAAAAGGGGAAGGAAATGTATTAGTGGATTCTCTTTCTATAATAGAAGAAGACTCAAAATTATATTCTATTACATTTTCTATTCCTATGTGGCTTGAAGAAGCTCGCCATGAATGGTAAAATGACAACATTACTAAACAAAAAATACAAGGTATAAAGGAAGAGATGAACTCTATGGAACAATGGGAGTGGAAGGAAATTATACTTCGGTACAAGGGATTTTTTCCCTAGAAGGAAACCCTCTTTTGTGTATCAGGGTATTGTATTGCAATTGTGTATGTGAGTGAATGTTGTATTATGAGAGAGGAGACTATGAGAGACAAAAGAGGAAGTAAAAACAGGTGTGTTGTAGGTTGTATCCCTTCAATTGTTGGATAATAATAAAGGAGGGACCTGGGAATTTCTCTGGTGGACGTAGCCCACACTGGGCGAACCACATATATATGTGTCTCTATTATACTATGTATCTTATGTGTTTTATTTCTGCATCTATTTTATTTTATTGCTCTGTAATCCTCTTTTTTTATAATAGATTGGTCCATGTTCTCTATTTAAAGAGCATGAAGAGTGATTTGCCGATGATTGATTGTGAGAAAATCTCTTGTTAATCTCTCTGTAACATTTCTATTTTTCATTAATAAATTTCTCCAAGTGGCCACGTTGGTTGGGGTCATGGATGTTTACCCGTAGGGGTTTTACCACGTGGAAACATTGGGTGTGTTGATCTTTTATCTGATTGTGTGAGTGGTTATTGAAGGTGTTCATCCTCTGTTAGAATACACGTGTTGTTGAAAAATGGCTCAAATCATTAGACGATCATCCTTCCACTGCATGTCTCCGTGTTGCCACTAAAGAATCCCTTCAGGTTCAATTTTTTTTGGCTCAATCATAAGGATTTTCAATAAAATGTTGAGAATTGGTGGGAGGAATCAATTTTCCCACGAGGCACATTAATGTACCATTTTCAATAGAGGTTGAATAATTTTAAGCAGTGAGTCAAGATCTGGAATAAGACATGTTTTGACAACAATTTCCAAGATAAAAAATATCTAGAAGCACAAAAGCAAAAAATTTAGTAGTGCATCAATCTCTAGGGGCACATAGACTCCTTGATAGAAGAGGAACAAAGGCTAGAACAAAAATTGGTTGGGAAATACTCTCGAGTAGATATTTTGTGGAGATAAAAATCTCGCATTTAGTGGCTTCAAGAAGGGAAATGTAATACAAAATTCTTCCATCATTCCACCATCCAATGAAGGCATGTAAATCACATCAATTGACTCTGAGACTAGAAAGTAAACATGCTCACTTAACACCTGGAGATACAAAAAAAGAATTGTGAACTTCTTCAAAGATAAGATAAATGAACCTTGTCTAGATCGCTCGGAGGCCATTCAAAATATAACACAACAAGTTCCTTGCACTATCACAAAGGAACAAAATGTCTCTCTTATGAGACGAATTACCTAGTATGAGGTAGATTTGGTCATGAAGGAAATTTCGATTGGGAAGTCCCCTAGAAATGATGGCTTTACAATTGACTTCTTCCATCATTGTTGACCCCTAGTACGAGAGGAAGTTTGGAAATTGGTTGAATATTCTTTTCAATCGTTGGGGGTTCTTTCAGTTCTCAATTCCACCTTTCTCTCTCTCATCCACAAGGAAGAATGGGGGAAGATCCCATGAATTTTTGGTCGATCCCTCTATGCAACGTCATCTACAAAGACATCACCAAGGTAATTTCTCTAAGACTCAAACCTTTTTTTCCTTCCATTACCTCCCTTGATAAATTGGCTATGTAGAAGGTTGTCAGATCCAGGACAATGTTATTCTTTCCTACGAAGTCATCCATTCACTCTATTCCTCCTAAAGCCTTTGTATGTTCATTAAGTTATATCCCTCTAAATATTTCGACAAATTGAGTTGGCAGTACATGTGCTCCATCTTACTAGCCTTCAGATTCAACTCTGATTGGGTCCATTGGATTCTTTCTCTCACTTCCTTGTCCCTTTTTTCCATTTTGATTAATAGCTCCCCCTGCACCCCCTTCTCTCCTTCTCAGGGTATATATCAGGGTGATCCTCTCTCTCCATTTCTCTTCATCATTATGGCTAAAGGCCTTAGCCGTCACTTGAACTATGTTATTGGGGATGGTTCTTTAGTTTTCCTACCCTTGCATGGGATTAACTACCCCAATATCCCATATCCAGTTTGTGGATGACACACTCCTTATGGGGGAATCCTCAGTGAAAGTATAATACCCCAAGGCCGAGCCCCTGCTGGATTGTAATTTTGTTTATAGGCTGGTGAGCCGAGTGGTTATAAGCTGAGAGACTTATGTGTTTATTAGGTTGGTGATCTAGATGCCAAGGAGAATGAGCCTGACTTTGTATATGTAAATATGAAGATCATTAATAAAAATATAAACATTGTTGTGTGCAGAACGACCACGAAGAAAGAGTGATGGGGGACTAAGCTTCCATGAGGTGGGTAAGGGAAAGGGGGCTGGAAGGTTGGAAAGAGGGGCTAATCTTAGGGGATTAAGCACTTGAGAATAATAATTTATTATTATTCCAAAGTTGTGTAAAAGACATGTTTTTATCCTAAGTCCTAGGAGAGGCAGCGTGTGAAAAAGGAAACACATGCAGCTCGAGGAAGACAAGTGTTGACCTGGTTGCATAAAGTTAAAGTTGCAGAAGTTAGCCATGTTGGGGGTTCGCTCATGTATTCTTTCATCCTCCGCTTAAGTTCGTTGGGATCTAGGGAGTCTAAACCATTTGCCTCTACGTTTTCATCTGCATACCTACACACAGTGAACGAAACCCTCACGGGAAGGTTGTTCATGCTGCCATTTTCCCATCCTCCGTTTGAATCGGAAACCTCCATCATCGACCCCAGAATACCCTCACGCATATCTTAAACCCATAATCCGTGGGCCGTCCTATGTCTTCTGTGAGAACCGACGCACTTGGGTAGTCGCCTGAGCGTGTTGAGTCTTAGCGTCTGACTGTTACCATTTTGGGTGTCCATGCCCGTTTTCTAGTTGGTTGTTGTGGCCATGTAGCTCCTGGACTGAGTGTGGCTTGTTGCCATCATATGTTCCCTACTGAGCCTTGTTGTTTCCCTCACTATGTTTGAATTGAGTCGAAAGTGGCTAAAGAAGTGGGTTGTCAGGCACATGGTGGAAGAGGCAGGCTGTCATACCTATGAGAAACTCTCTTCAGGTGAGAGTTTGTTGGGAAGTGGTTTTCTCCCAGAGAAATTCCAACACCATCTACGAATCTCTGAGAATTCCTGATCCAACCTATTGATGAGACCTTAAGAGGGAGGTGAAGCAGCTGGTGGACTAGGTGACAATGAAGGTGTATACTCCTGAGTGGAATAGGCATGTGGGGAATGAGAGTCCATGAGTAGTGGTCGTAAGAAGGCTCCTGGGGAGAATCCTTTCGGTTGCACTGTGTAGTTTTCCTTTAACCTCCGCCTAGTCCAGGATTCCCTTGCCCTGGGTGGAGCTTGGTCCCAGCTCGGGGGTGACCCACTGCTGAGCATGATGATTTGCATGGTCTAATGCTGGGAGGTTAGTGGAAGGTCTGTACGTAGTTGGTGGTGTTAATCCAGTTGAAAAGATCAATATTATTAATTTGATTAATTTTTATGTTATGCATGTTTGTGATGCTTGAATGTTATTATGTATTCTGTTGCATATATGAATTATTGTCAATTACATTTGAATCTGTATGGCAACAGTAACCCTGTGTTATGTGTTTTATTTCGATTAAAATTCATGTTAGATATATCTATGTATGTATGTATTTTCGCATGGTAACATTGCCTGACCTGTTAGTGGTTGGGGATGTTACAAATTGGTATCAAATCCAAGGTTTCAACGCTGAGCCTAGATGGGTCGGATAAGTGGTCTTTGGACCCAAGTTTTCGAGTGGAAATTGTGTTTGGAGGAACTAATTTCAAACCTTAGAATGTTCCTGAGTTCCAAGGGGTTACTTGGCTGTGTTACGAGGCTCAGGAGGTGTAGCGGTATCATAAAATTGCAATAGGTGTGGTATTTGGCTAGAGAGAGAGAGAGATCACAACACTCGAGGTATTGGAGCTATAGGATTTGTTCGGAAGGAAGCAAAATTATTTACGATCATCAAATCTGGAGAAGGTGTAGGAGGGTTATCCTAGAAGCCTTTTGGAGTTCAAAAATCGGGAGAAGAAGGGTGCGCTAAGGCACAAAATTCTAAAGTCTAAAGCTCCTAGGTCCTATAAGAGATGAAGATCTACACCGTATATCTAAGGGGAGAGTTTGACCGTTAGATATTGAGAAGTCGCAGACGGGTTAGTTGTGAGAACCCTTCAGAATTCACAAAATCAAAAGATTGGAAGTGAAGAGAGGTGAACACTTCTTAAGCAAGGAATCGTGAAATGGATCTTGACCATTGGTTGTGGGAGAGATAAGGACTGTCGATTATCCAGGGAGAGTCTGGGACTACGAAAACCGGGAGAAGGGGAATGTGTTGATGCACAAACTTTCGAAGCCCAAAGTTTTGAAGTGAAAGGGTAGACATGGTGGGGCCCGATGACGTCGCCTGGGGTGATGTGGACCTTCCTAGGCATACCACGTGCCGTCACCTTAGTTGGTGACAACTGTACTATGTGGGACTGGAGGATAGAGTATCCAAAAGTTCGAAAGTCGCAAGATTGGAAGGGAAGCAAACATGAAAGCTTACAGAACTCGAAGTCCCAAAGCTCTGAAGTCTTGAAGCTCCTAAGTCACGAAGCTTCGATGACAAAAATTCCACAATGAGTGTCAGACATTGGATGCTGGGTAGACGTGGATCGTTGATCCACCCTACTTCGTGAGTTCATTAATTTGGAACTCCGAGAGTCTCTTGTGATGTATTATGAAGACTTTGTAACCTAAAGTTCTAATTAAGCACCTATTGATATAGTGCTTGGTCACAACCCGTGGTCGTAGGGGTTGGGGCTAAGAGAAAAGGGCTAAGGTCTGAAATTGTTATAGAGCCAAGCAGAGCTTGGACAATTCATGAAATATGAACGTTTCTTAAAACAGATTCGGTTTATGAATTCTGTGGGATTTGTTAAGGAATGATGGCCTGACAAATTTTGGTTGACTGCACATTGTGTTTGCAGAGTTCAATGAGTGTTAGGACCGAAGTGAATTGACACTGAGTGCAGAGTAATGGAGGAGGCACATAATTCTTCTAGTTCAGAGAATGAAGCTAAAGGGATGGATGTCCATTTGGGAGTAGAAGGCTCAAACTCTAATGGGCATAGAGAAGAGATAGATAAGGAAGCGTGTATGATGAAAATCATTGAAAGATTGCAGAAAGATGCCCAAACTCACCAAGCAGATAGTAGAAAGCTCATGAAATCTAAGGAAAAATAGGGAGAATTCAACTTAAAGTTGATGAAGAGTTTGGAGAGAATAGAAAATGAGTTGTATAAGGAGACTAACTCAGGAAAAACAAGGAGTTGCAAGACCCCTGAAAAGAAAAGAAAATCGAGAAGCGTTAGCAGGCATCGTCGCCACTTTTCGAAGCAGTCCAGTAAGGAGGCACACAATAGTTCAAGCCCATCTCCTACTAGAAATCACAGGAGATCTGGAGTGGATGAGATAAAGGGCGAGATGAAGAAGATTAAACCTCCCACGTTTGATGGAGAACACAAGAAGGAGGAAGATTCTGAAACATGGTTTCTTGGCATGAGGAAATATTTCCAATTGAAGAATTATTCCTCTCATGCATAAGGAAAAATTGCAATGTATCAACTGAAGGGAAAGACAAACATGTGGTGGTATCAACTTGTGTAGGTGCAACTTATTAGAGAGAAATATTTTACTTTGAAATAATTCAAGAAATATTTTTAAAAGAAATACCTGACTAAAAGATACTATGACAGAAAGATGAAAGAGTTCTTTGAACTCAATCTGGGCATCATGTCCATTGATGAATACAAACGAAGGTTCTTGGATTTGTTGAAATATGTTCCCTTCATCAAGGATGAGACTGTCAAAATTCAAAGGTATCTGAGTGGACTACCACCTTCCATTAGGGACAAGATTCAATATGATGACCCAAAAACTATGGAAGAAATGATAAGAAGAGAGAAATTCTTATGTGAGAAGAAAAGAGAAAATTCCACTTTTTGGAAGGCTTGGGATGACCAGAAGAAGTTCAAGAAAGAGCAGAGGCAGAAGGGAAACAAACTTCCCTTTTTCAGAAATAGTCCTCAAAGACACCCATCTTTTAGAGAGCCGAGAATGGATGACGTAGAGGGACAAAGGCCAAGGTAGACACCCATTCAATGTTGGGGTTGTCAAGGAAACCACAGGTATAGAGACTGTCCCCACAAAAATGGAAAAGTGAGAGATGTCCATAATGTTCAGCAAGCTGAAACAATGGAGGAAATGGGTAGTAGAGTACCCAGAATCTACGCAACCCTGGACAACAAGAAAGTAGAATACAAGTCGCACATGATTAAAGTTGAAGGTATGATCAATAACCATGCCTTTACTATTTTAATTGATTCAGGGGCTAGAAATAGTTATATATATCCTAGAGCGGTGGAAAGTTTTCAATTTCCAAGAAGAAAGCATGAGAAATATTGGCTAGTGCAGCTAGCTACAGGAGCCAAGAGGAAAGTTGTTGAGTCGGTTAATTCATGTCCAGTGGACATGAATGGACTAAGTACTAAGGGAGGCTTGAATATCTTGCCTTTAGGTTCTTATGATTTCCTAATTGGTATGGATTGGTTGGAATAGCACCACACCATCTTAGATTTTCGTAACAAGGGATTCACTTTCCTGGATGAAGAAGGAAACCCAAGGAAAGTGCAAGGAATTCCAAGGACATTCATTGTCGGAGAAATATCAGCAATGCATTTGAAGAAGTTATACAGGAAAGGCTGTCAATTATTTGCATCCCACTTGGAGGAAGCGCCTGAGGATAAGGTGTCAAAGATCGAAGACCATGCGGTACTAAAGTAGTTTGAGGATGTATTCCAGGAGGTACCAGGATTACCCCCAAAAAGAGATATTGACTTCTTTGTAAACTTGATGCCTGGAGCAACTCCAGTGTCGAAAGCTCCTTACAGAATGAGTACGCCAGAGCTGAAATAACTACAATTGCAGCTTGAAGAGTTGCTGAAGAAGGGGTATATATGCCCAAGTGTGTCACCTTGGGGTGCCCCGGTCCTATTTGTGAATAAGAAGGATGGGACGTTGAGATTGTGCATTGATTTCAGACACTTAAACAAAGTGATTGTTAAGAACAAGTATCCTCTGCCATGGATCGATGATCTCTTTGACCAGTTGAAGGATGCTAAGATATTTTCGAAAATAGATCTTAGATCAAGATATCACCAGGTAACAATAAATGATGAAGACATCGGCAACACCACCTTTAGAACAAGGTATGGTCACTGTGAATTCATAGTGGTGCCATTTGGTTTTTCCAATGCACCCACTATTTTTATGTGTTTAATGAATGGTGTATTCAGGGACTATTTGGACAAGTTTGTCATAGTATTTTTGGATGAAATCCTGGTGTATTCCAAATTGGAGGAAGAGCATGAAAAAAATATGATGATGGTATTGCAAGTGTTAAGAGAGCACCATATTTATGCCAAATTAAGAAAATGCTCATTTTATCAAAAGAAGATCCACTACTTGGGGCATATCATTTCAAAGGATGGGATAGTTGTGGATCCTGAGATTATAGAAGCCATCAGAGAATTGTCAACGCCTAAGAATGTGACATAATTCAGATCCTTTATGGGTCTAGCCAGCTATTACATAAGGTTAATTGCAGGGTTATCAAGGATAACTTACCCTATCACTTCCTTGCAAAGGAAGGAGAAGAAATTTCAATGGACGAAAGATTGTGACAAAAGCTTCCAACGATTGAAGCAGTTGTTAACTAATGCTCCAATACTAAGGATTACAGCTCCAAATGAGGATTTTGTAGTGTGTACATATGGATGCAAAGAAGGACAGGGAGGAGTCCTCAGCCATCATATATTTGTGATATGTTATGAGTCTAGGAAGATGAAAGAGCATGAAAAGAACTATGCCACTCATGATTTGGAGTTGGCTGTCATCATTCACGCTCTAAAGAAATGGAGGCATTACCTCATGGGAAGGAGGTTTGAACTGAGAATAGACCACAATGGTATTAAGTATTTGTTTGATCAACCTACCTTAAATGCTAGGCAAAGTAGGTGGTTGGAGTTTCTTTGTGAATATGACTTTGATATCAAGCATATCAAAGGAAAAGAGAACAACGTGGCTCATGCACTCAACATGAGAGTGCATGAATTGCATGCTACAACCATTAGTATGTACCAAACTGATATTAAAAGAAGAATTTCAGAAGATGAAAATGCAGATTTGTAGTACAGGGATTTGGTAGCAAAGCTACAGAAGGGTAAGATGCCACAGAAAGTGGAGAATTATAAATTGAAAACTGACGAAACACTTATGTACAAGAACAAAATTTATGTACCTAATGTCTAGGAATTGAAAGTTATGATTTTGAAAGAAATGCATAATGTGCCTTATGATGGACACCTTGGATATCAGAAAACTATGGCAACAATCAAGAGACATTACTTTTGGCCAGGTATGAAGAAGTAAATTGGAGAATACATCGCCAGATGTATGGAATTCCATAAGGTTAAAGATAAGCATGAACACCCAGTGGGGTTGCTACAACCTTTACCCATTCCTGAGTGGAAGTGGGAAGTGGTGACAATGGATTTCATCACAATATTTCCCAGAACTGGCAAGAAGCATGATTCAATCATGGTGGTGGTGGACAAGATTATGAACACTACCCATTTCATCCCATTAAAGGCTACTCACAAGGAAGATAACGTTTATGATATTTTTTATGAGGGAAATAACATGATTACACGATGTTCCCAAGACAAATGTGTCTGACAGGGACCCAAAATTTACCTCAAAGTTATGGAAGGGGTTGTTCAAAGGATTCAAAACAAATCTAAAATTCAGCACTACTTATCATCCTGAGTTTGATGGGAAAATAGAGAGGGTGAACCAAGTGATAGAATATATGCTAAGGATGTATGTGATGGACAAACCATCTAAATGGGAACACTACCCACAGTTGGTAGAATTCACCTACAACAATGGGTATCAAGCATCATTGAAAATGAGCCCATTTGAAGATCTTTATGGAAAAAAGTGAAATACTCCAGTAAGTTGGGATAATCCAGATGATAGAGCAGTAGTTGGGCCAGAGTTTCTCAAGGAAATGGAAGAGAAAATGTTGAAGACTAAGTAGAATTTGAAATATACCAAAGACAAGCATTATGGCGATAAGAACAGAACCCACCAAGAGTTTAAAGTGGGTGACCATGTTTTCTTGAAAGTAAAAGCCAACAAAAGTTCCCTGAGGCTGGGAAAGTGTTCAAAGTTGGCAGCAAGATTTTATGGACCATTTGAAATCCTAGAAAGGATTGGACCAATTGCATATATGCTTGCATTGCCTGCATCCATGACTGTACATAATGTGTTTCATATTTAATTTCTTAAGAAATATATACCTGATGCCAATCATGTAATCGATTGGAATGTGATTCAGGTGGAGCAATAAGGCGTCTTGTAAGTGCATCATGTGCACATATTAGACAGGAAGAGAAAACAACTCTAGAATCGAGCCATAGGGCTTGTAAAGGTCTAGTGGACCTAGTACAGTCCCGAGGACGTAATGTGGGGACATGAATATGCTATGCGGGAAGAGTACTCACATCTTTTTGAATATTTTGGAAATCTTGTTGATGTTGTGTAAAGAGTTTCAATGAGGACAGTGCAAAAATAAGGGGAGGGGATTGTAATACCCCAAGGCCGAGCCCGTGCTGGATTGTAATTTTGTTTATAGGCTGGTGAGCTGAGTGGTTATAAGATGAGAGACTTATGTGTTTATTAGGTTGGTGAGACAGATGCCAAGGCCAATGAGCCTGACTTTGTATATGTAAATATGAAGATCATTAATAAAAATATAAACATCGTTGTGTGCAAACCGACCACGAAGAAATAGTGATTGGGGACTAAGATTCCACGAGGTGGGTAAGGGAAAGGGGGATGAAAGGTTGGAAAGAGGGGCTAATATTAGGGGCTTAAGTCCTTGAAAATAATAATTTAGTATTATTCCAAAGCTGTGTAAAAGACATGTTTTTATCCTAAGTCCTGGGAGAGGCAAAGTGTGCAAAAGGAAATGCATGCAGCTCCAGGAAGACAAGTGTTAACCTAGGCGCATGTAGTTAAAGCTGAAGAATTCATCCGTGTTGGGGGTTTGATCCTGTATTTTTTCATCCTCCACCTGAGTTTGCTGGGATCTCGGGCGTATGAACCATTTGCCTCTGGATCTGCATCTACATACTCACGCACAGTGAAGGAAACCCTCACGAGAAGGTTGTTTGTGTTGTCATTTGCCCATCCTCCGTTTGAACTGACAACCTCCATCATCAACCCGACATATCCTCACGCATATTTGAAACCCATAATCCGAGGGTTGTCCTATGTCTTATGTGGAACCCGACACACCTAGGTAGTCGTTTGAGCGTTCCGAGTCTTAGCGTCTGACTATTACCGTTTTGGGTGTCCATACCCATTTTCCAGTTGGCTTTTGTGGTCACACAACTCCTAGACTGAGTGTGGCTTGATGTCATCGTTTGTTCCCTACTGAGCCTTCTTATTTCCCTTAGTGTGTTGGAATTGAGTCGAAAGTGGCCAAAGAATTGGGTTATCAGGCCTGTGGTGGAAGAGGCAAGTTGTCAGACTTGTGAGAAACTCTCTCTAGGTGAGAGAGTTTGCTGGGAAGTGGTTTTCTACCAGAGAGAGTCCAACATTAGCTACGGAGCTCTGATAATTCTTGAACTGGACTATTGCCGAGACCCTAAGAGGGAGGTGAAGCAGTCGATGGACTGGGTGACAGTGAATGTGTATACTCCCAGGTGGAACAGGCATGAGGGGAGTGACAGTCCATGAGTAGTGGGCGTAAGAAGTCTCCTGGGGAGAATCCTTCTAGTTGCACTGTGTAGTTTTCCTGTAACCTCAACCTAGTCTAGGATTCCCTTGCCTTGGGTGGAGCTTGGTCCCAACTCGGGGGTGACCCACTGTTGAGCATGATGAGCAGCGTGGTCTAAGGCTAGAAAGTTTGTGGAAGGTCTGAACGTAGTTGGTGGTGTTACGCCAGTTGAAAAGATAAGTATTATTAATGTTCTTAATTTTTATGTTATGCATGTTTGTGATGCTTGAATGTTATTATGTATTCTATTGAGGATTTGAATTAATGTTTATTACATTTGAATCTGTATGGTAGAAATAATGTTGTGTTATGTGTTTTATTTCGATTAAAATGCACGTTAGATATATGTATGTATGTATGTATTTCCATGTGGTAGCATTGCCCAGCCTGTTGGTGGCTGGGGATGGTACAAAAAGAGGAAACCATGATCAAAGGGATCTTGGATTATTTCAACAATGTATCAGGAAACTCTATGAAAAAAATAAAATCCCAGTTGTTTTTCTTCAATAATACCCACAGTATCCAGGTCGACATTACCCACATTCTCAGCTTCAATATGATCTCTCTTTAATACAAATACCTTGGAATCCCACTTATTGAAAATTACCTATGAAATAGTTCTTGGGAAGACCTTCTTTTCTATCTAGAAAAAAGGTTGTCTTCTTGGACCTATCACTCTCTCAATCTAGCTAATAGGCTAGTCTTTCTAAAATACATACCATAGGAAATTCCTTTGTACCTATTTTCAGCCCTATCAACCCCCAAATATGTTCTTAAAATGATCTAAAATATCCATCACAAATTTCTCTAGAGTGGTGCAGGGGAAGGATGGAAATGGGCACTAGTAAAGAGGGAAGAGCCTCAATCAGGATCACTAATATGGAATGTATCTTGGAAGAATATATCTCTTATCCAAGATCAATGATTTTTTGAGATAGGTGATGGGCGATCCACTCCCTTCTGGGATGATTCTTGGCAGCGACTTGTAATGTCCCCAAGGCCCAACCCTGTTGTAAATCATGTCTATGAAGTATAAATCTTGTTTATGAACTATAATTCAAGTTTATAAGGTTGGTGAGCCAAGTTATATAAGCTAGTGGGCTTATGTGTTATTAGGTTAGGGAGCCTAAGTGTTGAAGGCTAGGAGCCTGATTTTTGTACATGTAATTATGTACATTATTAATACAAAACATCTCTGCATGTGGACCGACCACAATGAATGAGTGATGGGGGAATAAGCTTCCAAAAAACTTGGGTAAGGGATTGGGGGCTGGAAGGTTGGAAAGAGAGGCCAAGTGTGGAGCCTAGGGGATTTCGTCCTTGGGAATAATATTTTAATATTATCCCAAAAGCCATGTGAAATCTATGTTTTGTCCTAAGTTCCTGGGGAAGGATGCATGCAACTTCATGGGCGACATGTGTCGACCCAGGCACATGCGATTTAACCCAAGAAATGATCTATGTTGGAGGTTCTCTTTCCATTCCATCGACTTTTGCGTAGAAGTGAGGTGGGCATTCCTCCAACCATCACCTGAATTCGGGGTTTGACATTCCAATTCCTCCATCCTCCATCTGTATGCATTTGGCCTCTGTGATTGAACCTTTGTACACCTTACACATCTCTGAAACCAGAGAGAGCCATGCTATTCTTTAGCACTGATCATTTCCGTTTCGGGTGTCCATACCCATTTTTCCAATTGACTGTTGTGGCCACGTAGTGCTAGACTGCGTGTGGCTTGTTGGCCAGTGTGAGGGAGGTGATTGTTGTTGAAGAGGAAGGTTACCCAGTCTGTGAGAGAATATCTCCAGGTGAGAGAGTGTGCGCAGGAAGTGAGAACTCATGGAAGGAGTCCTGTAGCTGCCACAGAGCTCAGAGACTTCCAGTCCAATCTGTTGCTGAAGCCCAAGGGAAGGGAGGTTAGCAGCCGATGGATTGTATTGGTGACAATGAAGGTGTATACTCCTAGGGTGGGAAAGACATGTGGGGAATGAGAGTCTATGGGCAGTGGGCATAAGTGGCTCCTGGGAGAGAATCCTTGTCATGTGACTGTGTGTCTTCCTATATTCCCTGCCTAGCCTAGGAATCCTTACCCGGTGGAGCTTAGTCCCAGCTCGGGGGTGACCTACTGCTAAGAGTGATGAGTAACACGGTCTAAGGCTGGGAGGTTCGTGGGAGGTCTACACGCAGTTGGTGAATTACATCCAGTCTAAAAGATAAGTATATACATGTGTATAATTTCAATTAAATATGCATGCCTGTGGTTCTAGCAATGTTTACATGTATTTCACTGTATTCATGAATTATTGTTAATGCCATGGATTATGTATGCTAACGGTATTAATGTGATTATGATGTGTTTAACTTTTATTAAGTAATTTTATTTCATAAGAATGCATAATATGTTATAGTAGTGTTTTTCCGTGCAGTAATGTTGGCCTGACCATGGCGTTGATGGTCGGGGACGTTACAGTATGGTATTAGAGCCTACTTTCAATGCTGAGCGTGGATGGGCTGAATAAGTGGTCTTTGGACTGAGGTTTTGAGAAGAAATTGTGTCTGGAAGACTAACTTCAGACCTCAGAATGTTTCTCTGTGTCAACAGACTACTTGACCATGTTACAAAGCTCAGGACGTGTAGCGGTATTATAAAACTGCAGCCGGTGTGGTATATGGCCACATGGAGAGAGAGAACTCCACACTGGAAGTGTTGGAGCCATAGAATCTGTTTGGGAGGAAAGGATAACCCTCACAACCGTAAAATCTAGAGAACGTGCACAATTTTTAAAACCCTTTGGAGTTGCACAGGAGTGTGGAAATTGCGATACGTGAAATCCCGAATTCGTCGGGACCATCCATCGGAAAGGACACGTGGAGAGCGATCAAACTTTCACTGACTCATGAATTGAAATTGTCTAAGGATGAGTTCGTGAGGATTCAGGAAACGTGAATTCACGATTGGATCACAACCGTCGATCTAAGAGAGATATGGACCGTTAATTTTCCAGGAAGAAATCGACATTTCGGGAATAGGGAGGACGAAGGTGGAAAATATTTCAACCTCATGACACACAAAATCTTGATACATAAAATTTCGATGAGATCTGAGTCGTCAGATTGTGGGGAATCAGGACCGTTGGATCAATTTGTGAATTCAGGGATCGTGAACTTGGAGCGCAGGCCAAATTCTTGGTCACTCCAAGTCCCGAATCGCGAAAGAGATTAACAAAGGTAGAAACGAATGGTGGAGTGCTTCCAAGAAGAGGTGTCGAAATCCCATGAGCCGTCAGATCCGAAAAACTAGTGACGAAGTTAGGGATGAAGATCTTTGACAGGTGTAAGCTTAGGAGAGATCTGGACCATCGGATCAGGGGAGGCTCATAGCTGTTGATCTCATACATGAATTCCCATATCGGAATTCAGGGATTGAAGTGACAAGAGATTTGGAGTCGCTGCATCGTGAACTCCTGGTTCACGAAACTCTGAAAAGATCTGGACCGTTGGATCCAAATCATCGAGGATCGTTGGATCTCGTACAAAAAATCATGTATCGGAGTTCAAGGAATGGAGTGACCAGTGGTTTGGGTCACTTCATTTCGAACTCCCAGTTACCGAAACCCCGAAACCCGAAGTTTTGAAGTCCTGAAATATTCGAAGATGGAAGAACCGTAGCAGATTTTTAACTGTTGGATGTTGGGTAAACGTGGACCGTCGATCCACCTGATTTACATGAATTCGGTAAATCAAAACTCTGAGAGATAGATGTGTGTACCTTAAACTCTTCGAAGGTCGAAAGCCCGAGTAGCACCTAGTAGTCTAGAATTTGGTCACGACCTTTGGTTACGAGGGTAGGGGATAAGAAAGAGGGAGCTATCACCCAAAAATTACAGATCCGAGCAAAACTTGGAAAATTTGTGAAGTCAAAGCGTTTTCTTAAATCAAAATGGTTTTGAATGTGTAGAATTTGCTAAGAATGACGACCTGACAAATCCCTGTTGTCTACACGTGTGTTTGCAGAAGCTTAGCAAGTGCCAGAACCGAATAGGGTTGTCATTGACAGTAGACAATGGAAGAGGTGCGGATTGCCTCCAATTTAGAGAACGAAAGAGAAGGAAGGAATGTCAACTTGGGAGTCGAAGGATCAAACTCTAATGGGCAAGGAAAAGAGATGAATAAGGAAGGACATATGATGAAAATCATTGAAATATTGCAGAAATATGCCCAGGCTCGCTGGGCTGATAGCCGAACACTCATGAAAGTTAGGGATAAGCAGGGTGAATTCAACTTAAGGATGTTGAAGAGTCTAGAAAGAATAGAAAAGAATTTGGAAAAGGAGAGTGACTCAAGAAAGAAAGAGAGTTGCAGGACCCCTGAGAGGAAAAGAATATCAAGGAGTGTTAGAAGACATCGTCGTCGCTCCCCAAAGCATTCCAGTAGGGAAGCACACAGTATTTCAAGACCATCTCCTACCAGAATGCACAAGAGATATAGGACGGATGAATTGAAAGGGGAAATGAACAAGATCAAGCCTCCAACGTTCGATGGAGAACATAAGGAGGAAGATGTCGAAACTTGGTTGCTTGGTATGAGGAAATAATTTCAGAGGGAAGGATTACCATGTATCAATTGAAGGGAAAGGCATCCATGTGGTGGGATCAACTTGTGCAGGTGCAGCACATCAGGGAAAGGGACATCACATGGAAAGAATTCAAGAGGTATTTTGAGAGGAAATACTTAACTAAAAGATATTATGACAGAAAGATGAAAGAGTTCTTTGAACTCAAGATGGACAACCAGACCATTGATGAGTATGAATGAAAGTTTTTGGAATTACTGAAGTATGTTTCGTTCATGAAAGATGAGTCTGTCAAGATTCAGAGGTACCTGAGTGGATTACCGCCTCCTATTGGGGATAAGATTCAGTATGATGACCCAAAGACTATGGAAGAAACTATAAGAAGAGTGAAGTGCATATTTGAACAACAAAGAGAAAAGCCTTCCTTTTGGAAGGCTTGGGATGACTAGAAAAAGTTCAATAAAGAACAGAGGCAGAAGGGAAATAAACCACCCTTTTTCAGAAACAATCCTTAAGGACAACCGTCTCTTAGAGAGCCCATGAAGGTTGAAGTGGGTGGGAAAATGTCAAGGCAACCACCTATGGAATGTTGGGATTGTAAAGAAAACCATAGGTACAAGGATTGCCCCCACATAAATGATAAAGTAAGAGTTCTCCACAATGTTTAGCAGGCTGAAATAGTGGAGGACATGGGCAGTAGAATTCCAAGGATCTACGCAGCCCTAGACAACAAGCAAGTTGAGTATCAGTCGCACATGATTGAAGTAGAAGGTATGATAAAAAAACCAACCATTTACTATTTTAGTTGATTCAGGGGCTAGCCATAGTTATATAGACCCTAGAGTGGTAGAAAGTTTGCATTTGATAAGAAGAAAACATGAAAAGTCTTGGTTAGTGCAGCTAGATATAGGAACCAAGAGGAAAGCCACGGAGTTAGTCAAGTCTTGTCCTGTAGACATGAATGGACTGAGCACGAAGGCCGATTTGAACATTCTGTCACTAGGATCTTATGAATGTCTAATTGGGATGGACCGGTTGGAACAACACCATGCCATCTTGGACTGTTGGAACAAGGCATTCACTTGCTTAGATGAAGAAGGGAATCAAAGAGCCGTCCAAGGAATTCCTAGAGCTGTTACTATTAGAGAAATCTCAACAATGCAGCTGAAGAAGTGCTATAGAAAAGGCTATCAATTATTTGTAGCCCATATGGGGGAAATGTCTAAGGATAAGGTGTCAAGTATTGAGGATCATGAGGTACTTAAAGAGTTTGAAGATGTATTCCAGGAAGTACCTTGACTACCTCCGAAAAGGGATATTGATTTCTCTGTGAACTTGATGCCTGGAGCAGCTCCAGTGTCAAAGGCTCCGTACAGGATGAGTGCACTAGAACTGAAAGAGTTGCAGCTGCAGCTTGAATAGCTTCTGAAGAAGGGGTATATATGCCCAAGTGTGTCACCTTGGGGTGCCCCGGTCTTGTTCATAAAGAAGAAGGATGGAACACTGAGATTGTGCATCGATTTTAAGCAATTGAACAAAGTAACATTGAAGAACAAGTATCCTTTGTCGAGGATTGATGATATCTTCGATCAGTTGAAGGATGCAAAGATATTTTTGAAAATATATCTAAGATCGGGATATCACCAAGTAAGAATAAAAGATGAAGACATCAACAAGACCGCCTTTAGAAAAAGGTATGGTCATTACGAGTTCATAGTGGTGCCATTTGGACTATCAAATGCACCCGCTATTTTTATGAGCTTGATGAATGGAGTATTCAGGGATTATCTAGACAAGTTTGTCATCGCCTTCCTGGATGACATTCTGGTGTATTCAAGGACCGAAGAAGAACACAAACAACATTTGAGGATGGTGTTGTAGGTTCTAAGAGAGCACCAACTGTATGCCAAGCTGAGCAAGTGATCATTTTATCAAGAGCGGATCCATTACTTGGGACATATTATCTCGAAGGATGGGATAGCAGTAGACCCTGAGAAGATTGAAGCCATTAGAGAATAGTGAGTGCCAAGGAACGTAATGAAAGTTAGATCCTTCATGGGATTGGTTGGTTATTACAGAAGGTTCATCGCAAGGTTTTCCAAGATAACTCATTGTATCACTTCCTTGCAAAGAAAGGGGAAGCAGTTTCACTGGACAGAGGGATGTGAGGAAAGTTTCCAGCGATTGAAGCAGCTGTTAACCAGTGCTCCAATCCTGAGGATTGCAGATCCAAATGAAAATTTCATAGTATGCACTGATGCATGCAAAGAAGGATTGGGAGGGGTCCTCAATCAGAATGGATTTGTAATCTGTTATGAGTCCAAGAAATTAAAAGAGCATGAGAAGAACTATGCAACCCATGAATTGGAGTTAGAAGCCATAGTTCATTCTCTAAATAAATGGAGGCATTACCTCATGGGAAGGAGGGTTGAAATCAGAACAGACCATAATGGTCTAAAATATTTGTTTGATTAGCCAACCTTAAACACTAGACAAAGTAGGTGGCTGGAATTTCTGTGTGAGTACGACTTTGAGATCAAACATATCAAAGGAAAGGATAATTAAGTGGTTGATGCACTCAGAAGGAGGGTGCATGAATTACATGCTACAACCATTAGCATGTATCCGACTGATATTAAAAGAAGAATTATGGAGGATGCAAATGCAAATCTGCAGTACAGAGAATTGGTAGCCAAGCTACAGCAGGGTAAGATGCCACAAAAGATGGAAAAGTATAAATTGGAAACAGATGGAATACTGCTGTATAAGAACAAAATTTTTCTACCCAATGTCCAGTGCTTGAAACAGATGATTTTGCAGGAGATGCATAATGTGCCTTATGAAGGGCACCCTGGATATTAGAAAACAATAGTAGCGGTCAAGAGCCATTACTTTTGGCCAGGTATGAAGAGAGAGATCGCTGAATACATCGCTAGATGTATGGAGTGCCAAAAAGTTAAAGCTAAGCATAGGCACCCAACAGGGTTGCTGCAACCTTTACCCATTCTTGAGTGGAAGTGGGAAGTAGTAACGATGGATTTTATTACGGGATTTTCCCCGAACAGGCAAGTTGCATGATTCGATCATGGTGGTGGTGGACAAGCTTACAAAAGATACCCATTTTATTCCACTGAAAACTACTCACAAGGCAAAAGATGTTGTTGATATTTTCATAAAGGAAGTGGCACGATTGCACGGAATTCCTAAAATGATTGTGTCCGACAGAGACCCAAAATTCACCTCGAATTTTTGGAAAGGATTGTTCAAAGGAATCAAAACGAATCTGAACTTTAGTACATCTTATCATCCTAAGTCTGATGGACAGACAGAGAGGGTGAATAGAATAATAGAAGACATACTGAGAATGTATGTGATGGACAAACCATCAAGATGGGAAGACTACCTACACTTGGTAGAATTCACCTACAACAATGGGTATCATGCATCATTGAAGATGAGCCCATTTGAAGCACTTTATGGAAGAAAGTGCAATACTCCAGTGAGTTGGGATAATCCAGCTGATAGAACAGTAGTTGGGCCAGAGTTGCTCAAGGAGATGGAGGACCAAATGATAAAAATTAAGCAGTATTTGAAAGCTGCCCAGGACAAGCAGAAAAGTTATGCTGATAAGAACAAAACTCACAGAGAGTTCATAGTAGGTGATCATGTTTTCCTGAAAGTGAAAGCTAACAGGAGTTCCCTGAAGCTGGGAAGTTGCACCAAGTTGGCAACCAGATTTTCCGGGCCATTTGAAATCATGGAAAGGATTGGGCCAGTTGCATATACGCTTACATTACCTTCATCCATGACTGTACATAATGTGTTTCATGTTTCATTTCTTAAAAAGTATATGCCTGATGCTAATCATGTAATTGATTGGAATGTGATCCAGGTGGAGCAAGAAGGTGTCCTGCAAGTGCATCCTGTGTGCATATTGGACAGGAAAAAAAAACATCTCCGGAATCGAGCCATAGGGATTGTAAAGGTCCAGTGGACCTGGTACAGTTCTGAGGACGCGACATGGGAGCATGAAGATGTTATGCGGGCAGAGTACCCGCATCTTTTTGAAAATTTTGAAAAGCTTGCAGATGCAGTGTAAAGTTGCACTGAGGATAGTGCAAAAATAAGGAGAGGGGATTGTAATGTCCACAAGGTCGAGCCTTGTTGTAAATCATGTCTATGAAGTATAAATATTGTTTATGAACTGTAATTCAAGTTTATAAGGCTGGTGAGCCAATTTATATAAGCTAGTGGGCTTATGTGTTATTAGGCCAGGGAGCCTAAGTGTTGAAGGCCAGGAGCCTGATTTTTGTACATGTAATTATGCACAGTATTAATACAAAACTTCTCTACGTGTGGACCAACCACGATGAATGAGTGATGGGGGACTAAGCTTCCACAAAAACTGGGTAAGGGATTGGGGGATGGAAGGTTGGAAAGAGAGGCTAAGTGTGGAGCCTAGGGGCTTAAGTCCTTGGGAATAATATTTTAATATTATCCCAAAAGCCATGTGAAATCTATGTTTTGTCCTAAGTTCCCGGGGAAGGATGCATGAAACTTCATGGGCGACATGTGTCGACCCAAGCGCATGCGATTTAACCTAGGAAATGAGCTGTGTTGGGGGTTCTCTTTCCATTTCGTCGACTATTGCATAGAAGTGGGGTGGGCATTATTCCAATCATCACCTAAATCCAGGGTTCGACCTTCCAATTCCTACATCCTCCATCTATATGCGTTTGGCCTCTGTGATTGAACCTCTGTACACCTTACACATCTCTAAAACTAGAGAGATTCACGCTATGCTTTAGCGCTGATTGTTTTCGTTTCGGGTGTCCATACTCATTTTTCCAATTGAATGTTGTGGCCACACACTGCTAGACTGCGTGTGGCTTGTTGGCCAGTGTGAGGGAGGTGATTGTTGTTGAAGAGGCAGGTTACCCAGTCTGTGAGTGAATCTCTCCAGGTGAGAGAGTGTGCGCAGGAAGTGAGAACTCCTGGAAGGAGTCCTGTAGTTGCCACAGAGCTCGAAGACTTCTGGTCCGGTCTGTTGCTGAAGCCCAAGGGAAGGGAGGTTAGCAGCCGATGGACTGTCCTGGTGACAATGAAGGTGTATACTCCTTGGGTGGGATATACATGTGGGGAATGAGAGTCTGTGGGAAGTGGGCATAAGTGGCTCCTGGGAGAGAATCCTTCTCCTGTGACTGTGTGTCTTCATGTATTCCCTACCTAGCCTAGGAATCCCTACCTGGTGAAGCTTAGTCCCAGCTCGGGGGTGGCCTACTACTGAGAGTGATGAGTAGTGCGGTCTAAGGCTAGGAGGTTCATGGGATGTCTACACGCAGTTGGTGAATTACATCCAGTCTAAAAGATAAGTATATACATGCATATAATTTCAATTAAATATCCATGTCTGTGGTTCTAGCAATGTTTACATGTATTCCACTGTATTCGTGAATTATTGTTAATGCCATGGATTATGTATGCTAACGATATTAATGTGCTTACGCTGTGTTTGAATTTTATTAAGTAATTTTATTTCATAAGAATGCATAATATGTTATAGTAGTGTTTTTCCGCGTAGTAACATTGGACCGACCATGGCGTTGATGGTCAGGGAAGTTACACAACTTGTGCGCTTCATCATGATCCTTAGCTTCTTCATGTACAAAACCACTTTAACAACCCCCTAGTTCGACTGATTTCCCTCTATTGGAAATTTGATAAATGGAAGACATATTGGTGCCTATGGAAATCTACTCATGAGAACTTAAGGGTGTTGGACATCCTCAACGTGGAACCTTGGCTTTAGGAGACAATGCTCAGGAGAATATGTATTAAGCATGAACCATATATTCTTCATTGGGAGAACTCTATGGTGGTCAATTTCATGGTAAAAGAATCATATTCTATTAATACAATGTCTCATCTCTTGGAAAAAGACGTGATTTGGGGGTGAATTTCTCACTCGAGATAATGGCCTAAAGTCATACCCTTCATATGGTTGGTTGTGCATAGGAGAATCCTCACGTGGGATAGCCTGTAGAAGAGGGGTTTCAAAGGGCCTTTGATTTGTCAATTATGATTGCGAGAGAAAGAAATGCAGAACCACCTTCTTAACAAATGTCCCATGAACTCTCAGTTATGGGATCAAGTGGCCTCCTCTATGAGACAATATGATATACAACCAAATGGCATCTACATCACTCTAGTCTTATTGTGGCCTTCACCCTACAAGAATCCTATCTTAAACAAGATTTGGAATCTAATAACTAGGTTCCTCACTTGGGAGGTCTGGAAGGAATGAAACAAGAGGATATTTAAAGGCACCAATCTAGGTAAACAACTCATCTAGACATGTACCTATAAGTGCATCAAGGAATCCATTTCTCTACTTAAATCATATGCAACATATTTTGAATTTGATGAGAAGGAACATCCCCTTTTAGCCTCCTGGATAGTGGGCCTTCTATTTGTCTCTCTGGATCCGGTCCCTCCAGGATTGGGCCCCTCTAGTCCACTGGTTTGGAGCAGTCCCTCTCCAGGATTCACAAAAATCAACTTTGACGGGGTCACTAAGGGAAACCTAGGACCAACAGGATATGGTCAGGTTTTTCGAGACTCCTTAGGTAACACTGTATTTACTTGTGTTGGCATTCAGGGATTTGAAACCAACAACGCTACGAAATTATAGGCCTTGTTTTAAGGCCTCTAGATTTCTATTCGAAATGGTTATACCCAACTTATGGTATAGGGAAATTCTAGCATAGTCGTAGGGATATTAACCAAAATAAATAATGGCACCTCGCCTTCCAAGCTTTCCCCCACTTGGAAACTCTCCTATCTCTTAGACTCACTAACTAATTTAATTCATCTGCCACTTATGCTCATTCCTTCTCATGTTCGTCGCTTTGCAAAAAACGTAGCGGAGAAACTTGCCAACTTCCGCGTTGATATGCAAGGTCACAATCATTCCAGGCCCCCAAAAATTCCAACTCCTCTCTCTTTCTCCTACCGAGATTTGGCCAAAGAATATCAATTTCCACAGCCATTCCAGGATGCTAAGTACAGTCTTGTGTTGAGGGTGCCTCTAGATGCCTCTTCACCACCTCTACGGAAGATGGGTGTTACTTCTAAGGATTCTCATTGACTATGATGTGTCTCAAATTTTCTTTTATCTTTTTCCTTCGACCTTTAGTCCTTTTCAGCTTCTATGTTTCGATGATATGTACTCCTAGGGGTAATCTTAGTCTTTTTGAACAATTTGAAAGTCCTTGTCAGACAGACTTATGGTACGTTTTTTCTCAGGCCTGGGTGAGTTTCTTATTTTGGTTGCTCAGGCTTGATATGACTATATGGCTATGTATACCCTCTTCGAATTAATATGATAAGATTACTTACAAAAAAAAATGTGTAGAAGCCTTGGAAAATTTGACTAATTATTAAAGTGTTCTTAACATGTCAAATATAAAATGTTTGGTGATATTTTGTAAAAATATTCAAATTTTAAGGATTTTAAATAGTTTTTAGTAATTTTGGTGATTTTTAGAGTAAATGTTTTTTTCCTATATAATTTGGGCAAATCATTTTTAGAAAAAACAGAAATTGGTGAATATTTTTTGAAACAAAAAAATGGAAAATTAGACCATGGCCAAAATTTGGCCCCTAACATTTTCCCTAGCTATAACATCTGGTGGGTGATTTCCTTACCACCAACATGTCCTCTTGCAACTCCATAATGGTATTTCCAAAGAGTATCAAGGCACTCATGATCTATCCCACAACGCCAAAGAATGCCAACACTACCCAACTTATATAATTTCCATGCAATTAGTTGATAATCTACATCTCTCACGACCAAGAGGAATTTCTAAGTAGAAAAATACCCAAAAGGGTTGAACCACAATCTCCTCCAATAATTCAACCCAAAAAATATTTTCATCAAGAATTTGATTATCCACTACACCACCTAATTCACCCGATTCAATCCTTGACAATTGGTTTGGAACGATATGGTATTTTCCTAGTGTTGGCCACATTTTTTGTCAATAGACACAAGCCATCAAAGAGTTTTTAGGCTAACCTTCATTCAATTTTTTTAATCTTAATGACTTAATTCCATGTAGCAATTTTTCCTCTTCGAGTGCTCCTACTTGATACACTTAGCTTAGATCTCTAGCTAACTTGACACCATCTTGGCGTTTTCACAACTTAGGAGGTGTTTGGATTTTATGGATTAGAAGCTAATGATTGACAATTAACCTTGGATTGTTTAGTGACTATGATGGTACATGTGATAGGTTGCAGGTTAATTCGGAAAAAAAGGCATATTTGATATGGGCACTTTGTGAAGTTGTCATGACACTTGCATGATGTGATGATCTAATTTGGGTTGTTTGTTTGTGTCTCTTTCTCCAAAGATTTGTTTTCCTCGTCCACGTACACCATCTTACCCTAAACATGTCACCATCACCATTGGATTTTATTATTGATGTCATGTTGCACCTCTTTTCCCTAATATTGTTCTCTCACATCCACTTCACCCTGCTTCCAATTTTGAATAGGTTTGTCGTCCTTTTGTCCTACTTTATTAGATCATGAATTTTTTTTAAACCTTGACTTCATTTTAATTAAGCAATTATACTATGAAATCAAATTATCTAAAATCCTAACCCTAATTTCCTTTCTCATGGTTTACCTTTGTTAACTTACTATTTATGACAAAAATATATCGAAATTCAAGTCCATTTGACTTACCTATTTGTCCCTTGTTCTACATCATCATGAAAAATAGTTGTAGGGACAACTTATTACCATATACATTTACCATATCAATCCTTCACAAGTCAAATCCATCAAAAACCAAGTTTCAAACCTTGTTAAAATGGGGCCTAGGTTGTTCTTGTTTGAATTATGGGCTTTTGAATGAAATAAAAGGCACTTGACCTTTTACCCCACTTCATACCTATCGCAAGTCTAAGCTAAGATCCAAGTTAAGTCATGGAAGGAATAAGCACACATACAATCGAAACAAAAAAAAAGATACCCCATCCTTTCGTATGATTTCACACATGCATGGATTATACATATACTACCAAGATCGAGGCCTTTCACTACTCGTATGTTTATACACATTTCAATGACCAAGACTTGTGGTTTTTTATGCCCTTTGGAAAAACTTATGGGCTCGACCCCACTATGACATCCACTTATGAATCCTATGACAAATGCCAAACTTTCTCCATGCCATCTCATAGTGGAAACTAGCTTTGCAAGTCATGATTCATGCCATATCATAATGGAAACTAGATTTTCAAGTCATGGTTCCAAGATCTCATGGTCTGCATGTTTACAGAATTTCATGTCCCAACACATGATGTGCATACAAAATATTAACAATGTGTGTAGAAAATGCAGTGAGGTAATAATTGGTTCACTACCTAATGCATTTTGTCCACTTATGGTTGATGTAATGATTGACTTACTGGATGCATTTTGTACATTTCTATTTGATGTAATGATTGACTTACTGCACTGATGCATCTTGTCGGTTTCCTTTGATACACTATTCATCATAGAAAATATAGAATGAAAAGACAATGATTAACTCACTGCATAGTGCTTAATATTTTTAGGATATCAAACACCAAAAACTCCCCCAAAGGGTTCCATCCTTAATAAAGGGTACTTACACTAGTCATGGTTGTTTCGCATCAATCATTGTAACTGCTCCTCACACATTCACTAGCTAATCTTGTGGGGGACTTGAACCCCCCATAGGGTTGGTTTTTAGAAGTCCCCCGAGACAATATGTTTTCTTGTTATTTTCCTATATTTGATTAGGCGTGAGCTCTTTGATTCTAAGTCTAGGTCGGCCATAGGTTGATTTTTATTTGTCAGTAACATAGTTTATTCACCATGGATGAATTACTATGCCAGTCCTATCGATTATGAGAACTTGAGCCTATTACGGAGATGCAACCACCTCTAAAGCAACATGACATAAGTGACAAAGAATTTGAAGGGTCTTATATTTGGAAGTAGAGGTTGTAGAAGAACATCCTCCACCAAATTTCAATCCACCTTCAACTGAGCCAGATGCCCCTTTACTTGTCCAAGTAAGGGAAATTTTCAGTGAGCCTTTCTCTTTGTTTAGTCATCCTCCCACCATGTTTGGACCCATTGTTTCATCTAGTATATATGATCCTATTAGCCCATCTTAAAGTGGTGGGACAGGGGGAAATCACCTCGGGGGCATCCCAACAATGGCCTCATTGCAACCCCTTAGCTCCATTGGACCTACACCCTCCACACATTTTTTTTCTGGTTCCTCAATCCATGGGACGTCAACTATGTCGTCATATCCATCTATTATTATACCTAGTGTCCCTATGCCCACCCCTTCCACATCAATTCCCACTCCCATGTTATTTTCTAGTGGGGGATTGAGCTTTGTTTTCAGCATGGGAAGTAGAAATCCTTCCACATCCACCAATCCAATGAGTATCCTAGCATCATCAGGTGTGGGTGTACCTTTTGTGTGGATTATGCCTAGTTTTTTTGGGTTTTCCCTAGTCAGATTGGGGGAAGTAATACATTTTGAGGTTTCAACTTTTCTTGGGTTAGCACACCTTTCCCTGGGAGAATATCCCTTGGGTTATTTTTTTTTATCGCTTATAGGTTTTACTTTTGTGTCCACATCTAGTCCTAGGGGTTTCTTCCTTGGGACTAACATTGGAACATATTTCCTGGAGGGTCCACTTTTCCCCCTGGGGGCAACCCCCTTGGTGGAATTTTTGGTTATGGGAGCAGTTATTCTCCTAGAGGTGCCACCATCCCAGTGGGAACTCACTCTTTAGGATCTCCCCAATCCTCTACTAGTACCAACATAGTGAGATCGTAAGGTCCATCTGGCATACAAAAGACTTCACCTCCCTCTCATTCTTCATTTGCATCATTTCCTTTCCTCACAACGCTAGATTTACCAGATTTGTCATGGTTAAAAAATCACCCTATTTCCCATGACCCATTGTGACTGATGATTCCATCCAAGATACAATCAAATATTCTAAATTTCGATGGAAAGTCAAGAGAGGAACCCTATACACACATCATGACTTACCACTTGTGGTGTTCATTCAACTTGTTAATGGATGATAGTGTCAGACTGTATCTTTTATAGACATCCCTGACCAGAGCCACCACCAAATGGTACATTGAACTTAAAGGATATCTTCTTTTAAGCTTCAACGACTTGGCTATGGCCATTTCCATAGATGTAGCTATGGAAATGGGTGATCACCAAGGAGCAAGCCATTTTGCATTCCCAACATTTGGCCTTGATCTATTCTCAATCAGGTACTCTATATGACATCATATAAAATGCTCTTTTCCCATCAAATGATTAATGGTGTGGTTTTTTCTGTTTCACATGCATCTTTGAACCAGTTAGTTGACTAGATGGGTTAGATGTCCATTAAGTCTCAACCATCAATTGTTGGCACTAATGCTCAAAATGTTGCGGTCCTTTCTCAAACCTCTGAGGTGAATTTGGTGCATTCCATGCAAACGAATAATCCTCAGCAACCAAGAGGTAAGAAAAGAAGGAGCAAGAAGAAGAATTCCAATAATGATAAAGGGACTTCCTCCACCCAAATCACCGAGGAGAGAGGCACTAAGGATAAAAGGAAGATTTAGTTTCCCTGCACTATTTGTGGAAAGGACCATCCTACTCACTAGTGTCCTCATAAGGATGAGATCCATCGATTTTTGGCACAAAAGAGGCCCCCCCAACAACCTATTGTCTTAACTCATCCATTCCCCCCTCAATCTTAGAATATGGTGGCCATAAATATTTCCCCTCTATAAGGGGGTCTAGCAGGTACTGCTCACCAAGAGGGGTCTTCCTTGAGCGATTTTGTGTTTATGTGTGACCACATAGTCAACTTGTAGACTCAAAACAATAACTATGACATTCTAAATCCTTCTCATGCTGCCTCAGAAGAAAAATCTTCTTCCCAGCCTAGAGGCCCTGTTCAAATAGAGAAGCCATATTTTGATGCACTTCTTTTCCCCCCGAAGGGCGTTCTTCAACGTACGACACATAATCCTAACACACGGGCTGCCCACAACTATAGTATTGTTGAAGACTTAGCCTAGGCACCTTTTTCCATGTCTATGCTTGAAGTTCTCCAAAGCTACCCCATGCAGTGGAAAGACTTGGTATCTACCATAGGCAAGGTTGATCCCTTGAAGTTGAGCTTGATGACCTTTGATTCATCATAGGTAACTCATAGGCTCCCCCATCAAGTATCCGTCCATATTAAAATGCGAACTATGGGTAAAATTATCTTCCAAATAGTAATTGATGAAGGATCCTCGACTTGCATCATATCTATTTCTTGTTGGAAAGCCATTGGCTCTCCTAATCTCAACACATCTGTGACACTATTGAAATATTTTGAAGGGCACATGTTCCAAACCCATGGAATAATCACTGCCTTATCCATTGATTTAGGTGGTAAGAGTGTCTCTATTGATGTGGAGGTTGTTGATGCACCCCTTGAGTACAATTTGTTACTCTGGCGTACTTGGTTCTACGAGATGACTGCAATTGTCTCATCAGTATTTAGGGTCTTACATTTCCCCCACCAAGGGAAAATTGTTACGATCGATCAACTTGCATTCTATACCCTATACCTTAGTTCCAATGCGAGGTCAAATGTACCCTTTATTGGTGATACCACACATTCTTTTGTCAACATTGATGCGGGGATGTTCAAAGATACTTCATTGATGGGAATTTTTCCCCTTCCCCCACCATCTCCCACTACAGTACCTCGTCTCGAGGATGTTGAATCATATGGA
The DNA here is from genome assembly GCA_009831015.1 of Picea engelmannii. Lineage (NCBI taxonomy): Eukaryota > Viridiplantae > Streptophyta > Pinopsida > Pinales > Pinaceae > Picea > Picea engelmannii. The sequence goes on from WSFP011351439.1 coordinate 29,482, forward strand.
GCATCCATGCCACCCATCGCGGTTTAGATTGTCAATCTGAAAATCTCATCAACATTCATTGATACTAGCAAGCACCTCCATCCTCATATGGAGTGTGCTCAGTCTACACCACCCATATGAGTTGTTGAATCTCTATGTTTATATGATTTCCTAGATACTAAGTTTCCTTCAAAGGATTCCATCTTGGAAGTCATGGATTCCATATAAAAGACAAGGGATGAGGTGATACATCAATGATCTTATCCTCATTTATAAAAGATTAGAGTTAATATGATGAGTCTTGACCCAAGACTGGGGCCATTTTCTTGAGCATCCAATAGACCTCCCAGTCTTGACCCTTTTCTGCCTTGGTTTTCTTTTTCAAAACTTTCCACCAAATTTTCTTCCTCCCCATCCATCGAAGATTTATGTTTCGTACTTCCTTCATGTCTTGATGGAGCCCATCAAGGAGCTCTCATATCTCATGAAACCACTCACGATGAGTATCTCGAGTCACAAAAATTCTATCCTATGTGGCATGGCCCCAACATGGTAATTCATATGATGCCAACAATGGCTCATGAGTTCATCAATTATGAAAAATATCATTTTCCTGAGCTTTTCAATGGGCTCTAGTTTTTGTAAACAATCAATATGCATAGTTCCTTTCACATAGGTGTGTGGTGTGAGTGCTTTTGTTTTGTATTTATCATATCCAAAAAATGCAAAAATATTTTATTTTTCAATATTTCACTATGCGTTTTGACTTTGGAATATAGTTTACATATGCTTGAAAGGATTCTTGGAACCTTTATGAAGATGGAAACATCCACTACACTTGAGGTATAAATTTCTAAACTAGCATATAGGGATAGGTTTTTCCCTGCATTTTTCGCTTTTCATTATTAATCATCCATACTGCCAGCGTTATGCCTTAGGTTCGAACCTGACCGATTGCGACCTTAGCCATTCCTTTTGAAGATAGTAACTGGTTCGATAGTGCTTACCCTTCATGAGCACCCCTAGTTAGCACCCATATTTCCATTTGGGTCCCATGCTGCATTTTCACGTAGGTCCAGAAGCTTTCCTTTAGCCCTTCCATGACTTGAATATTGAGCCTCATTTTCCTCTCTTCGTCTCTATTCTGGCCACATCCCGTGGGGGTTTCTAAAAAATTATTTATTATTTCCTAATGGTCACCTATTCATTTTTTTCGCGTTTCATGCTTGTCGTCGTTGCACTGTTGTTTTCCCATATCCCTCTTACCACTATGCAATAGCCTTGACCATATTCCTCTTACATTATTAGGCCTCCTTTTTACATCCACCTACCTAGGGAGAGAAAAAATTCTAAGAGTGGATCTCACTTGCTAGTATCATTTGCATTCCTCATTGCTTAGGTTGGTTCCATGCGCATGGAACATAGGAGCATGTTGTTAAGCCACTCATTCTCTCCCATCGAGTATACTTTTATCTCTTTTTCAGACTCGTAAGAGAACATGAAAAAGGTATCGAGCTTACTTTCATCATTATTTTTAGATCATTAAACCATGAAGGATACTGAGCATACTTGTGTCATTCTTCCGTGCTCATTAAACCATGGAGACAAAAAATACAAATAAATAAATAAATAAAAGAGTGGTTTTTTTTTTACAATTGGTCTATTCTCACAATGACAACGTTAGTCAAGTCTCCCTTGAACATGGTACCTATTTGAGTCATCATCATACAATTTGGTTTTAGATTTCCTAGGAGCCATTCCGGTAATATGAATCCGAGACCCTCCTCTAGATGGTTACTCTTCTAGTCACCATAGAGAGTGATTTGATTCCTCCTGCATTATTGGACTATATTCATCCATCTCTTGTGTATTGATTCCAAGTCACCATTGTGTCATGATATATGTCAAGGAAATTTTAAGCTTGACTAAGTCATCTATTGTTTTGTAGAATTTTCAAGTCGACCATCATTGTGTTAGTTGTACATTGTGATACTCTCTCTTCACATCAACTCTCGGTGTATGTTTCTTTTCAATTGATGTGGCATACATCAAGGCCCTCATTCGATGGATCTATTCCTATCGACTTCAAAACATTATCTAGGAGAGGGATCTAGAAACCATCTAGTACCTTGGATCTTGCAGTCCTTAGTGGCAGGTCTCCTTGTGATCGATAGTGGGTTTACCTCATTGAATCTTGATTGATTGATTCTACAAGTGTTCGATGCCAAATCATCTATTCACACTTGTTATATTGTACTAGGTACCTTGGGGGTCCATCATCACCATCGGTGGGTCCCCTCACGTTCGTTAACGATATACATCAATGACCGGTAATCAGATGGTTTCTACTATAATCGACATCAACTCATATATTCATATGTTTTAGATTTGTACCATCAAGGTTTGGGATGAATACCTTGGGTTGGGGCCATATCCTTGTTTTATAGCATCCCCTCCCAAGTTGCATTGGAGTGTATCACTTGCATATGAAGACTTTGGGGGCACTTTCCTCAGTGCTCGTTGTCTTCCTGACATCTATATGTTGTGTCATATATCCACATTATATATATTGGTGGCTATGATTATGTTCTTGACATATATCCACATTGTATTTTTTGGTGGCTATGATTGAGTTCATGACATAGATCCACATTGTATTGTCTCTTGGATATGGTCTTATTGATGACATGGATACAATGTGTATTCTTTCATGGAAATGGTATAGAATTTGATATCATGGATCCACAATGTATTTTTTGTAGGCCATGCTCATTTAGAGTCTGAGTATTTCTACCTAGAGGATTGGTATATATATTCTCTCATCCTTGGTGTTTGATTGTAGGAATTCTTTGGTTTCTGAAACTCCTTTTCTCTCTCTTTACGCTACCTCATATGGAATTTATTCTAATGTATTTAGGCCATACACTCATTTCCTGACCTCACACATTAGGGGGCATCTATTATATCCTTAATTTCAACCCTATAGGCCATAGAGGAATCCATCAAAAGATAGAATCCCTAAGATATATTTTTCCCAAGTTTTGACCCTTTTTGGAGCATTTTTGGAGACCCTCACGTGACACCTAGTAGAAAACAAGCAAGGCACTTGCTGGACACTAATGGCTCAACAAGTGAGGCACTGTCAGAATCTTAGAAATAGAGGAGTTATGAGGTGATAAGTGATGGATGAGATGGATCTCCATGTCAAAGGCCTAGGAACTCACATCATTTGAGTCTCTGGTGGTCTCTAGAAGATCTAGAAGAATCTCCCAAGCCTCCTCCAAGATCTATATAAAAAAGGAAAGCATTGGGAAAGAGGGGGGAAGAAGGAAAGAACATTGTTATGTTGTCCAACTGTATAGGTATCCATCATCACATCCACTAGTAACTTTGGGTCATTTTGTGATGGCCATTTCGACACTCTTGTGACGTTATGTCATGGATATTGCGAGGAATATTTGGCCCCTCAAACATGACTTCACATGCCATGGAAAGTATGAAAAACCTGAGATAATTTCGCAAGAGCAAGGATCAAAGGAATTCATCGCAAGCGAGAGAAACTTTGATGCTCATCGCAAGAGAGATGACCTACGGTTCTCATCGCATGAGAGACGACCAATGATGATCGTCACGAGAATCGAAACCAAGGATTCTCGTCGCAAGAGTGATGACCAGAGTAGTTGTTGCAATGAAATATTCAAGTATAAGGTATCGTCGACGGTAATCATACTTCATCTCTCTTGTGACGATCCTAGTAGTTCTTGCGATGAACTATCAATTTTATTGATGATCCCCTTCGTCGCAAGAGAAACAATATATCCTAGTTTCTGCAATGAACAATTTGTCGCAAAAGCGACATAGTCTCAATAGTTGTGACGAACTATAAATATTATTGACGATGCTCTTCGTCGCAAGAGAAAATACCTATCCTAGTTTCTGCGATGAACGATTCATCGCAATAATGACAAAGTGTCGATAGTTGTGACGAACTATCTATACTATCAACGTCGCTCTTCATCGCAAGAGAAAATAATTATCCTAGTTTCTACAATGAACAATTTGTCACAAGAACGATGAAATATATCTGTTTTAAAAAATAATAATAAAGATTAATGCAAGAGAGTGTCTTTGAGGGTTGTAATATAGAATGGGTTCATTCATTTTTAAATTTGAGTATTGTTTGATTTTATGTCATGCAAATTTTGCAAACCTGTGAAAGAAAATTTGATGAGAGCACATAATTAGCAAGGAATACCCATGAAAACATAGTTTGGAGATGGATTTCTTCTCACAAATGGGATACATGCTTTGTAATTTCCTACTGTATGTTTTCAAACCAACTCAATTATGAAGACATCAACTCCAATGGAGTTGTATCCTAAGCTTTTCTAGTATTTTATTTGATTTCCAAATCATCAAAATCTTTATTAACATAGCTATATGTACAACTTGTAAGCCTTCTAGAATTGGGAAATAATATATGGAAATATACATTTTGGTGCATGTATAAGCACAATCAACAACCATATTGATATGTGATCATTGTTTAACAATGGACATACAAATTCAAGAAAACATTGGGCTAAACTAGAAGACAAATTCAATATTAATGAAATAACTCCTCAGCATTGAGAAATTCATATAAAATTATAAAAAAAAGTGCAGAAGCTTGAACTAGAATATGTATTTTTCATGAGATATAAGTTATTCTAGACTAACAAGTTCAACCAAAGGACCAAATAAAAATACTAGTGTTCAACCACCTAGATAACTATTTGATGCAAAAAAACATCCCCACAAACCATTAGCACCATCAATGAGGTGTGAGAATGTTGGTATGGTCATTCTTTGCAAATATTCCACGTGATCATGAACTTTGTGCAACTCCTAGAGGAATTATGGGTTGAATTCATTTTGCATAGATAGGATAACATTGGATCTATTCCAACATAGCATATCCAAAAATGGGAAACGACTTCTATACATATCTCCATTGAAGTCTTATATAAATGAAGCAAGATTGTGAATAAACTAAATAAGCAACCCCATACATCATAGTAGAAAATTTTAAAATTGAACAACAAGTGAGCAATAAGAATAAAGTTTTGTGAGAGGGCTCCATCTACTGCCATTGAAAAAGTATTTGATTCATGCAAGAGTGTGTGCTTCTTCAATTTTATGCTTGTATAGTTTGAGTCCATAGCATTGAATATGAAAACCACTATGGAAGAAGTACCACTAAAGCATAATGAATGTCAAAGAACAATGTCTCTATATGATAGCAAGGAAAAATAATTGAAGCAAGCATATCAGGTTTTTGAAATATTTGGAGAAGGCACAGATGTCAAGCCATTGAAAATTGTTTATTTAAGAAGGGAGTTGAGGGGATCAAAAACAATTACAGTAGTCTATTCAAATTTTCTACTGCTTTTATTTTCTTCTTGCTATTACATTTTTTTAACAATGTTCTTTTCCATGTATTCTGTTTGCAAATATTTTTTATATGGTCAATTTTGAGGCTAGCCTATTACAATGAAAAGAACATGACACTTGTAAATAGAGATCAAAAGTAGACATAAACACAACTTCAATGAATATTTCAAGTCAACTAAAGGATGTCAAACAATCAATGTTTGAGAAAAA
>ML846995.1:7873-23203 GCA_009831015.1 Picea engelmannii
CCGTGGATTTGCGCGCTCCTTTCTGGACCGTCCAGATCTGTGCAAAAGTTATCGCTGACTTCGGACCCCCCCCCCCTCCGTTAAAGGTAGAACGGGCGGGGGGGTCCAGAATGCTATAAGAACCATTGATTTAAGCATCGCGATCTGGGCCTTTGAAAAGTGCACGAGCCATAGGTAGTGGTCGGAAAATGTCATATGTAGGAAAACTTAGGATAAGGGCATTCATATGGGTTTTCTTTCGATATTTCTCATATACACCACCAAGGGGGGCATCAATTCAATTATCTTTAGGCACTGGAGTCACGGGGTAACATCTTTATCAATCTGGCTTCATTTTGGCAAGGGGGGCAAGGCAATTAACCTACGTCCTAACCTACTGTCACAAGGCAATTAACCCAGATTAAACAGTTGGGTCAAGATTTTATTCTTTCTAGGGGCTATCTGATCAGGATTAGAGGGTCTGATCAGATGTATTCACTAATTCTAACCTAGGGTCTATCTGACCAGGATTAGATGGTCTGATCAGATGTATTCACTATCCTATCAACATTGGAAATTTAAAAGAACTAGGTCATGCTTGAAAGGTATGACCAAGTTGCTATTATTGCATGGGGCCTTTGCTTCAATTCTTTTTAGCCCTCTTTTCTTTTCTTTCTTTTTCTTTTTTCTTTTTTCTTTTTACAAATTATTTGAAGAATGCAATATCATTTGTCAACCAAATCACCAGATACAGATACTATCCCAGTCATAAGATGATTCCCATAAATTATGGGGTGACAACACATGGGAGGTAATACCTCAATGGGTCTGATGTGTTGGCCAAGGGCTTTCTTAAGGCAGGAGACATCGAAGACGTTGTGTATTTTGCTGCCCTATGGAAGCTCTAGCTCATAAACAACTTGTCCCTCTTCCTGCTGACTCTGTAGGGCCTAAAGAAACATGGTTGTAGTTTATATGCTCCTCTCCTTTTTATGGAAGCATGTCTGTATGGTTGGAGCCTTAGGTAGACCAGGTCACCAACCTCAAAAGTACGATCAACTATGTGCTTGTCTGCTTGGACCTTTTGTTGGTTCTGTGCTTTCTGTAGATGATCCTTCAGCTCCCTAAAAATGTCTTGGCTCTGCTGTATCCAATCATGTACCATAGGTTCCCTGTTGTCACCAAAAGCAATCTCCCCAAAAGATAAAGGATCGTAGCCATACAAGGCCCTGAATGGTGACATGCCTATGGACATATGTTGGGTGGTGTTGTAGCAGTACTCTCCTAAGTTCAACCATCTGGCCTACGTTTTTTGTTGTCCTGCCACATAATTTCTGAGGTAGCCTTCCACCCACTTGTTGACTATCTCTATCTATCCGTCCGTCTGAGGGTTATAATCGGTGTCAGGGGTCAAAGCCGTAGCAACCAAACTGAATAATTCCTGCCATAATGTACTCATGAACCTGCTATCCCTGTCGCTGACAATGGTCTTGGGTAGGCCATGCAACCTGAAAATCTCCCTAAAGAACAGTTCCGCCACCTGTTCGGCACTGAAGTCAATAGCTATGGCAAAGAAGTGTGCGAACTTTGTCAACCTATCTACTACTACAAAAATGCAGTCCTTCCCTTGTGTCTTTGGCAACCCGGTGATGAAATCCATGGATATGCTCTCCCATTTGTGCTCCGGAATGGGTAAGGGTTGTAGTAGTCATGTTGGGTGTGTGTGCTCATCTTTGTTCTCCTGACATGTAGTACACTCCTTGACGTGCTTAATCACATCCTCCTTGAGGCCCTTCCATGAGAACCTTTCTCTCACTTGCATGTACGTCTTGTTGATCCCCTGATGTCCTGCCATTGGTGAGTCATGGTACGCCTGCAATATCTTAGCCTTGAAGGCCAATTCAGGAACCAAAAAGATTCGGTCCTTATAGTAGATGTGGTCATTCATAACCTTGAAATTATCATCTTGTACCTGCCCATCCAATAGTTGGCATTCGAACTGATCCTTTACATACTCCATCACCAGATGGTCTTTCCAGTCAACTGATACCCCTGTCATGGCAAAGATGGATGGCCTCCTGGATAACGCATCAACCACCACATTGTTCTTCCCTTTGACAAATTCATTGTCAAAGTCGTAGGCCTGTATTCTGCTTACCCATTTATGTTGCCTCTCATTCAAATCCTTCTACTCCAATAGATATTTGAGACTGTTATGATCTAACTTGACCACAAACTAGGCACCTACCAAGTATTGCCAGAATTTGGCTAGTGCATGCATGATAGCCATCATTTCTTTGTCATAAATGTTGTAGAGTAGCTCGAGACCCCTAAGTTTATGAATCTCATAGGCAAGAGGGTGCCTCTTTTGCATTAGTACGGCCCTTATTCCTTCCCCGGAGGCATCACACTCCAAGGTAAAAGGGAGGCTGAAATCTGGAAGGGCTAAGACTGGGCACGTACTCATCACTTCCTGCATCTTGTCCATCGTTATTTGAGCCTCCTCGTCCCACTTGAAGGCTCCTTTCTTAGTCAAATTGGTCAAGGGTGCACACAGCTGAGAAAATCCTTTGACAAACTTCCTGTAATACATGCACATGCCCAGAAATCCTCTCAATTCTGTGAGTGTCTTAGGAGTAGGCCATTCCATGATGGCTTGTATTTTCTCCTGATGTACCTGTACCCCCTTTGCCCTGATGATTTGTCCTAAATAGAGGACCTCTGTCATTCCAAACTCGCATTTGGACTCCTTATCATACAGTGATTGTTCCTCCATGATTGACAAAATATGATCCACATGCCTGAGATGCTCCTCCCACATCTTGTTGTAGATAAGCAAGTCATCAAAAAATACCAACAGGTGCTTCCTCAGCTGTTTGTTGAACACATGGTTCATACATGATTGGAACGTAGCAAGGGCATTGGTTAACCCAAAGGGCATCACCAAAAACTCATAATGGTCGTAATGACATCTAAAAGTTGTTTTTGAGATGTCTTCCTCCCTCATCTTGATCTGATGATAACCAGAATGAAGGTCAATCTTAGTGAAGTAGATGGCCCCATACAATTCGTCCAACAGTTCATCAATCCTTGGTATCGGGTACCTATTTTTGATGGTGTTTTTATTCAAGGCCCTGAAGTCAATGCACATCCTCATAGTGCCATCTTTCTTCTTCACCAGCACTACTGAAGAAGAAAAAGGGCTAGTGCTAGGCCTAATATGCCCCATGTCCAGAAGTTCCTTGATGGCCTTCTCTATCTCATCTTTGTACTTCTTGGGATGTCTGTATGGTGTGGTAATGACTGGTTTTTCCCCTTCCTCTAGATCAATAATGTGCTCAAACCCCCTATCTGGTGGTACCCCTAGAGGAATAGGCCCAAACACCTTGTAGTGCCTGTCAAGGATTTCTTTGATCTCTAGGGTGTAGTGAACCTTTCCCTACTCATCCATACATGTTACAATCCTGCATTTTTCTGCGTATACTATCTCATCTCTCCGGAAGATGGCCTCCATCCTCTTGGTCGTGACTACCTTTGCAGCATTCCCTGTCATGCCCTGAAGCACTACCTTTCGTCCACCCTCCTCTGTGAATGACATTTCCATGGTTTTGTAGTTGGTGGTGATAGGCCCCAATGTGTTGAGCCACTAAACTCCAAGAATGATGTTGGTATCCGGAAGGTCCATGAAATAGACGTCCTGTATCATCTCATGCCTACCCAAGGTAAGATTCATGCCCAGAATGTATCTTTCGTAGGGCATAGTGCCTCCACCTGCTACCTCCGCCTTGAATCCTTCAAATTGTACTGTAGGTATGTGCCTTCTTTTCAATAATGTTAAATCAATGAAGTTGTGGGAAGCTCCTCCATCAATCAAAACCAAAACCATCTGTCCCTGCAAGACCTCCCTCATTCGAAAGGTGTTATACTTGGGCACTCCACTGATACATGCCAAAGTGGCCATACTTTCTTGTCCTGTGATCTTCTCCTCTTCTGTCTCAATGGTTTCGGCCTCCATGTTATGTATCTAGCCGCTCTCTTCTTCCTCCTCGTTGTCTGAAGTGACCTCAATGTAGTGCACTTGACCACGGCCCATGCATTTGTGTGCTGGGTTCCATGGTTCCTTGCAAGTGAAGCAAAGTTGCTTCCTTCTCAACTCCCTCCTGGTGTTCTCATCCACTCTATCACGGCCCCTGTCAAAACCCCTTGGGTCACGTCATCCCTGGTTCATTGGAGGCCTTTGATCTCTTCCACCATTGTTAAGAGGTGGTCTGGGTATGAATTTTGGCTTAGCAGCTGGTCTCAAATCCCTTGTCTTCTAGATAGCCTCCGAGGTTGGTAGGCTTGAAAGCCTTTACCCAACCCTTCAAGGGTTCCATCAACCCCTTAGTGAAGAGCATCATGAGTCTGGTTGGAGAAATGTTTTGCACCATTACTGCCAACCTCTGAAATTCCTCAATATACATCTCAGTCGTGCTAGTTTGTTTGAGTTGTGTGAGTTCCCGGAAGTGTAGCTCAGGATCCCCTTGATCAAACCTATCAATGATTCTTTGAGTAAATTCTGGGTAGGATACTCTTTGATTGTGGCCTAATGTGGTGAGTCCATGATACCACCAATCATGAGCCTTTCCATACAAGTACATAGTGGCAAACCTAATGGCTTCCATCTCTCTCATGGGGTTAAGCTGCAGGTAGGTATCCAGCTTTTGCACCCAAGCTTGTGTTGTCATCTTGGTCGTACCATCAAAGCATGGAATCTCTATCTTCCCTGCTTTTCGTTCAAACTAAAAACTGCCCCTGTGGTTCGACCTAGGTTGATTTCTGAACTTGAGTTGGCAATACTATTCCAGGGACATCTGCCTTTGAATCTTCATACCCGGACTGTAGTACTCCTTGGTCTCTCGTCATTTGTTCAACAAAGTCATCCACCTATTACCGTTGCCCTTGCTCATCTATGAATGTGGGCATGTATGTCCTCGGGTTAGCCCTGCTACCCAAATGTCGGCCTAGCTAATCATCTGTGAACGTGGGCATGTATGGCCTAGAGTTGACCCTGCTACCCATCTAACCATTGGACGTGCCTCCTCCCTGACTTTCTTCAGATCTTGGAGCTTTCTCCGGGTTATATCTGATCTCACCATAGAATCCACTGGATCCACCAACCACCTTATTCCCATACGTTTCAGGGTCCTTCCCTTGATGGGTCATTTGCATCAAAAGATCAGTTATCCGGGATTGGTTCTGGTCAATCTTCTGTAGATTCTCGTCAACATTCTTCAAGGTTTTAGAAATTTTGGCTTGTCCCCTTCTGCTGGTTTCCTGGTACTCATCTAAATGGTGAACCAATTTGCTTTTCATGAGGTTTATAGTCTGCTGGAACTTGTCAAATTCGACTGCCAAGAAGGCCAAGCCTTGAGGCTCACGGTCATCCCCTGACCCTTACATTTCAGCCTATGTTTCACTACTTGGTTTCTTCCTTCTACCCATAAAGATTCCACTGTACCTCTGCATGCGCTAATCCCTCCACAGGTTTGGAGGATCAAAGCTCTGATACCACTGTAATGATCCCAAGCCAATTTTTTCTCTTGAAACCACTAACTACCTCTGTTGTGTTTGATGTGTAGGTGACTTATTGAGATGTCCAGTTATTAAGTGTGTTCATACAAGATTCATCCAACACATAAAAGATCACAATACATTCAAGATATAGAAACACAAGCAAAGATCTGACCTTTTATTATAAGAAGCATGGAATCAATACAATAGAGGGCAGATCTGAAATAATCCTCAGATGGCCCAATAGATAAGAAATATGAGTTGCTACAAAATGCTCTGCCGATACAAAATAATCCTCCAAAGGCTGAATGAGAGATGAAGACCAATACAAGTAGATCTGAATGTCGATTCCTCAAGTTGGGAGATGCCACACTCCACTAGAAGGTTGAAACCCTCAATAACTCGGCCCAACTGCAAGAAGACTCCAGATGAGCCCAAACTCTACCAACTGATAGATCTGGGTGATAGGAACACCCTCCTGAAATCTCAAGCCGAAAGGCTAAGGAAAACTCCTCCAAACTCTGAATCTTCTAATGAAGTTGCGCCCTCCTTGATACCTGGAACCCTAGGTAGTTCGGCCCTGATGAGAGAAGTCTCCAAATGCCCCAAAACTTCCCAGGAATGTAGATCGGGCTAAGAGAACCCCGTAGGAGAAGTTTCAGACTCAAATTCTAGGTGAAGCTCTATAGATCTTAGATTTATTGAATCATAGGACGTCCCTTTGCCTCCAAGTCGTCCCAATCTGAAGCTAAATATCTGATGGTGATAACTCTCCAGAAAAACCCTCAAAATGATGGTCGAGCCCCTGCAAGTAAAACCCAAGTGTTGGAATGGCCAAAGGCTCTCCTGATCAACTGGATGGAACCCTTCTCTAGATGATGGTGCGCCCTTGTTGGAAACTCAAGAACAGTACGGCCTTGCTACTTCCTGACTCGCTAGGTGGAAATATGTTGAGTGTAGAATGGTGTGGAGGAGTCTTTCATCCCCGAGACCAAGCTGTGGAACAAGGTGAGTGGGTCTTTCACCACTGAGTTGCTCACAAGGGTTTGTATAGCAAAACCCCCAAATTGTATGCTCAAGAGCAATAACAAGCAATATACCAAATCCAGAATGCATAATAGGTGCGCCCCAGCCTTCTATTTATACTTTTTCTTCTATTCCTCTATTGAGTTAGATTAACTCCCAGGGTTAACTTCTATTCTTTTATTGAGTTATCTTTTACTCCTTTTAACCTTTTTCTTCAAGTCAACTTAAGAATATAACCTTAGTCTAGTTGACTTTCCCCCTCAATATGAGACTATGACCTAGTGGGCATGCCCAGGCCACTGAGTCTCCTCATCACCTCTTTATCAAGAGGTGGGGGACATTACAGATAATCCTTTGTTGCCACTCATCTCGTGTTGTGACTCACCTCTTGATGCAACTCAGCTTTGACAGTAATTTGTCTCATGTTACAGTACGCCTTCTGTGCAAAACGCTTCCCATTGCATCATCTTTTTGTTTACATCTTCTATACTTAGATAGAATCCTCAACGCTCGTAGAACCAGAGCGCTCATCCTCCCTATGGGAGACCACAATTTCCAACACGGCCTTCCACAGATTCATGCCACCTATATATCCATATCATACAACATTATTCTCTACATAATTTACTCATTCACGCAAGACATTAACTCATACATAATTATGTCAAGAACACGGCACATAACATCCTACAAGAATTCATTCATACACACACAAAGAAAGATTACTTCTGCAACGGTGATTATTTTATTCAGCATACAAGTTACAATACAATGGCTCAATGGTCAAATGTGAGCTTACAATCTTTGTTGGGTTTCTAGGCCAGAGGCCATGGCAACCTCAACCACTTCTCTCTCATACCATGTGATCTCTCCTCCTCTCGGTTTTGCAAGCTCTCTCATCAATATCTTCGATGTTGTGTTTTATCCTTCCCAAAAACTATTCACTTCAATTTCCCAAGGCTTTTCATGCCCTTTCATCTTTCGGCTTCCAATTTGTCCTTTCCTCAACGCCTCTTCATCTCCAGCACGTCCTTTCTAGCTTTATTCCAACAATGTGCTCCTCCTGAGCCGTAACATCCACAACTTCTTCTGTAACAATTGTCCTCTACAATGTGGTCGTCCACACACTCGTCCATTCTATAGCAGCGCTTTGCATTCAATCGATTTGAACCCTTGTTGTTACTCCCAGCAATATGTCTCATTCACATCCTGCAGCAACCAATCAATGTTGTAATAGCTCTGTCACATCCTCGTAATTACCTTCGGCGTGTCATCCCCAGGATGACCAAGATGTTACTGCATCGTAAACCCAAGTAGCAACCCAAATTCATAATGGTGATGTTTTCTACTTAAACAAAACAAAGATATGGCTATAGGAATTTGAAACTCAGGCTTGGAGAGAATCATTGTAGCAAGTGTATAATAGCTTGGACCGTTCAAAAATCAAAGCAAATGAATTCAAGCAATTCAAATTAGCATATTAGCTACTAGTTCCAGCAATGTTAATGCATGACTAAGATCATTGTATTGGCATACATTCTACAACCAATGATCAAATCAATAGATAGTAGTGTTGTAGCGGGTGAAGACTACAACGATCAAGTAATGAGTGTTGTACCAGCAAACAGAACATTGGTGTGCATCATTGTGGTTGATACATAGCAAGCCAATGCTTGATTTCTTTAACGCTAGAGTCAAGACAAATTGAAGAGGGAATTCTAATACATTCAATCTTTATGTCATCAAACAGACTTGGAACTTATTGTGGTTTACACAATGACCAAATAAGATTTAAACAAAGGCATAATCAAAGCATGTAAAAATGCAATCAACACACCATAGACAATAGATTACCCTGGAAACCCAAACAAGAAAACCATTATTTAATGGAGATTTTATTTTGCTCACGAAATTGCTACAAAGGGTGAGTTATGCACTCTCAATAGAAATTTTGGTGCATTCTTACTCACTAGCAATGTCGTGCAAATTGCTATGGCTTGGGGAAAACCTTCACTCTTCATGGACACTCAATATCTCATTTGTCCTCTGATATTCAAGTAGGTTTCTTCTTCAAGAGTCCTCTTTCTTCTATTAGTTCCCTTCTTCTTTGGCAAGTTGCATTTGCTTTCTATCTCTCCTCCTCTTATGTCCCTTGTCCCTAAAAATGTTGATTTTTAATATAGTTTCCTTGGAAAGCCACAATCAAGATGATTTGTTTCATCTTCTATGGATTTGGCTTCTGGACAATTAATTCAAACTTTGCAAAATTAATTCAATCTATCTTTTTATTCTTCTACCACAGATCGAAGTTGTCTCTTGGTTGTTCCAGAGTATAAAAGAACCCTATTGATTCATCTCCTTGTATCAATCTCCTAAAGATCTCCAAAAACGGGTTCCTTCACTGCAAGTTGGAAGATAAGCATTGAATAGGGATTGTCTTTGATGTTGGAATAGGCATGTTGTCCACTTCACTAGCGAAGATTACATGTATTGTTACTATAGGTCCTTGGACAATTATTTCTCCTTCCATCCCCTTACCCTTCACTCTCCCAACTTTTATTTTCATTGTGCAATTCTTGGAATAAAGTTCTAGATGAAGCCTCTAACACTTGGCTTTCCAATGTCCACTTAACTTGCAATGCTAGAAAAAATTCTTGCTACTGCATGGGTTGCTTGGCATTCTCCTCTTTTTCATGTTCCTCTAAACTTGTTGTTGTCTTGGGGAAGTTTTTTTTCATTCTTCCTCCCGAAGGAACATGTATTAAAGTGCCAACATCCATCAACCTTGTGGCCTTTCATCTTGCAACAAAAGCAAACCAGAGATGCCTTGACATACCTCTTCAGTTTGTCCTTTTGTTTGTGCTTGTCATCTTGTTTGCTTGGTCCCCCAAACGTGGGTGCAATTTTGAGTGGTGGAAACATCCCTTCATTGCCCTCTTTCAAGCATCCACAAGCCTAGTTGGAGTACTAGCTTGTTGCCTCTTCCTTTTGTTGCATTTTCTTTAATCGAAGTGGCTTCTTCTTCAGTCCTTATTTCCTTGACAAAGGTTATCTTGGTGGTCTTATCTTGAACCAAACTTGTACTTGTTTCCTCTTGTCAACTAAAACCCAGGGGTTCATGCTTGACTTTATGTTCAACGACAATGCCAATTAGAGCAATTTTGAGGTTAAAAATGGACCCTCAACGAAAAATGTACTATCAAAATCTACTTTGAAATAACCAAACACATTTTAGATGATGGCATCCTCCCTTATGATTGAGTTGGCATTACTTGAATTAAAAATATTTATTTGTCGCGTTCTAAATGGTAGATGACAATCCAACTTAACCATGGTAATTTTGTAAGTAAGATACTCATAAATTACTTTCAAACATAATATAAATGTACTCATAAAGTAAAGTTTTTTTGAAAGCCAACTCTCACATATTCATATATATTACTCAAACTTTATATTCGAACTTCAAAACTAATGACTATATGGGTTTATGGACATATTTTGAATATTAAATACATGGGTTATATGCAAAAATTCAAATCCAATGAATATTTTAGTTTCCTTTATTTTATGAATATTTTATTTTATGGGTACATTTATTATATTATTTTGAAAAGTAATTATATATTCAAAAGTATTTTTATTTCTAGTCATATCAATTGAGGGTTTTTTATTAATTTTATTTTTAAACATTTTTTAAATTTAACTTAAACATAGTTACATAGATTGTGGAGAGGTGAGTTGTGAATATACCTTCCCCACAAAATGATAGCTCATAATTTTTTATTATATATGTTACCAAACCCATTTTAGATCTCAAAATTTCCCTAGTAGTGTACAATCCCTTGGATTATCTTACCTAGCCTTTGGCCACTATAGCTTATTTGTCTCATGAGTTTGGAACCGCTGCCTCTTGTATGATTTTCAAAATCAGCGAAGGGTTCTTGAGAAAGGCCCTAAACAATGAGCTTACCATGCTTGTCTCAGTCATGGTTTTAGCTTCTGCTATAGAAATGGTGAAACGAACAAAGTTCACTCACACAAGAGTTATCCAAAATACTTGGAATATAACAAAGTAATCCATGTAGGAATAATGTATAAAATATGAATAGATAAGATATATGATGATTACAAATGAGAGTGAGGGCTCGTTAATATACCCACGCAGGGGTGCCCTTAACCAATAGTCATGTCCTTTGAGACATGACCTTTCATTATTAATAATTATTATTATTTATTAATTAATTATTATGTTATGAATATCTATTTATGTATATTTATGTTCATAACATTACCTTCCCCTTAAAAATGCTTTGTCCTCAAAGCATACTTTATGGAAGACTTATCTCTTGCGCTAGCTTGTAATTATTGTCGCCTAATTCTTCATTATCGAGTTAGTAATCGTTGAGGACTTGAGACGATAGGATTTTCTAAGCGCTGAGAAGAAATTTCGCATTGTAAAGGAGTCTGCCCATCCTAATTCGATCTTTTGCATGGGGAGTTTATAGGGTTCTTGGAAAAAACTTGATGTATTTCAACTCCCATGATAACTTCTATTTTGAGCATCACTTGTAGCTGAAGTAATATTCTTCGACATACTGGTCATTTGTTTCTGTTGATACAAGGATTGGCTAAGTATCGATTTTTGTAATTAGGATGTTGATAAGGCATCCTTGCAACTTGATCCTTACTTCGTGTACTTATAGTTTTTTGTTGATTAACTTTTGGAATTGAATTTTCTTCATGGCCCTAGATTGTTTTTTCTTTGACATTTGAAGACCTCTTTACATCAATTGGATTCACATCCTTTTGAGTTGTAAGGTTGATTGGTTCTATATTAATTCATTTATCCAAAATTGAGACTTTTACATCTAACAACTTCTTTAGTTCCATAGGTTCAGTGATTGTCTCTTTATCAATTATTGATGTTTTATGATCTAACTCTTCTTGTAAAGACTTCTTATCATGCTTAAGCCTTTTGATTTGTGTTAGTAAATCTTGATTATGTCGTTTTAATCGTAAAAGTTCTTCTTTATCTTCTGACTTGTCATCTTTATTTTTTTATTCTAGATTATCCCTTCTTTCATCCTTTAAGCTTTTAATTTGTTCTAGTAACTTCTGATTAAGGTTCCTTAGGCAGGAGGTTTCTTCCTCTTTTTCGGTTAATTTCTCTTTGAGACCTTGATTTTCTTGTTCAAATTTTTGAAAACACCGCTTCTTCTCCTTGGATTTCATGATTTTTGCAAGTAGTTTCTGATTATGATTTCTTAGGCGAGAAATCTCTTCGTCTTTTTCAATGATGATTTTGTCACATTCTTCTTGTCGATCTTGCAACTTTTGTATTGACTTCTGGTTATCTGGAAGGATCACTTCTGATATGTCCTTCAGGTCTTCTGATGATGGAGCTTCTAAAATTGACTTCATTGTAGTGTCCTGTAATGTGAATTTCTTCTTCTTATAAGAAAATGTTAAAAACTTTCTCCTTGTGTTGAAAATAAAAGTACCTAATGTATCTACCCAAGTTGACCCTAAAATTATATCAACACTATCTTAATAGATTGATATGACATTGAATTTAGCTGTGAATTTGTAATCGCCCATAGATAGTTGTAGGTTCTTAATGTCATATTTCTCATCAGAAAGACACATGTCATTTTCAATTATATCTGGTTCTAAAACCATTATTTGGTTTGTCAGGTCAACATTAATGTGATTTTTCTTAGCGGTCAGGCAAATAACGATGTTGATATTCTTTCATTGAATAATCCCATAAACTTTTAATAAAAGATCCGCATATTTTTTATAAGTAGGGGGAAATCTTCCTTGTTTTCCACCACCAAAGTCCATTTTTTTTTTAAATATGTAAATATATATATATATAAACAAGTAATATATATTTGAATATTCTTTTTTTTTTTCCTTTATTTCTATACTTCCTTGATAATCTATTTTTTCTTTTAAATATTTTTCTTGAGAATCTCTTTTTTTTATGTTTTAAGACTTAAGTTACTTTATTTGAAAAATATATGTATAAATATAAAAAAATTAATAAGTTTAGGAATTAATTTTATTTTTTTGTAAGGGGTGTGATAGGCTGTATAAGAGTAGTGACCGACAGGGTGACGAGGGCGGTCTGTCAGAATTTACGGCTGGAAGTATGCGGGAGGGTTTTTTTGCGGGAGGGCGTACGGGGGGTTACAACCGGTTATGGGAATGGTTACGGGGGTGTGGGGACTGGGACGTGGAGAGGGTTGCGGGGGAGTGGAGAGGAGTTAGGTGCAGGGGAGTGGTCACTATGGGAGTCGAGGTGTCGGGTAGTGATCCACGGGGTTGGGGGTTACGGGGGGAGGGAAGGGTTGCGGATGAGGGAGGGAGTGGAAAGGGTTACGGGGAGGGGACAGAGAAAGGGAACAGGGAATGGGACGAGGGTGGTCGGGCGAGAATGGGGACGAGGGAATGATGGCAGCGAACAGGAGGGAACAGGAGGGGGGAAATTACGGGAGTTGAGGGGGACGGAAAGGGGAGGGTTTACGGGAATGTGTTTTTTTTTTTTTGTTTTTTTTTAATTTAAATATGCGGGACGGGAATTAGAGTGTATATTAAATAGTTTTTTTTTTTTAATATAAATATATATATTTATATTAACTTCTTTTTTTCTTTTCTTTTTTTAACTTTTTTCTTTTTAAAATATATATTTCTATTTACGATTTTTTTTATTTTTTTTTTAATTCTTATTTGGGTAACCCTAAGATGGTGATTGGATTTTCAGCTGAAAGGCCTTCAACAAACTTTTTGAGTTTTTATAGGGCCAAGGGCCTGAATTAGTCAGCTGTCAAAGACTGAAGTTCTTATGAGCTTGAAAATTGAATGGCCAAGGGCCTGGTTGGTGGTTAAGGACCAAATTTCTCAGAGAACTTTGCAAAAAAAAATTGTGGCTACAAGCCTGTATGGCCAATGGCTTAACCTTGGTCAAAGACCAAGAATTCAAAAAAATTCTGAAAATATTTGAGTGTGGCCAAAGGTCGGGTCAGAACTTAGCTCTGATACCAAATGAAACGAACAAAGTTCGTTCACACAAGAGTTATCCAAAATACTTGGAATATAACAAAGTAATCCATGTATGAATAATGTATAAAATATGAATAGATAAGATATAAGATATATGATGATTACAAATGAGAGTGAGGACTCATTAACATACAAGAGTGCCCTTAACCAATACTCATGTCTTTTGAGACATGACCTTTCATTATTAATAATTATTATTATTTATTAATTAATTATTATGTTATGAATATCTATTTATGCATATTTATGTTCATAACAAATGGAAAGTGTTTACACTTCCTTGGTCTCTTGGACAGCTACCTACAACTTGGCAAAGCTCATTTTCCAATTCTGTTATCCTCTCCTTCAAATGGTGAATATCCTCTTGGATCTGCACATTGAAGCCTCTCAACACTTCCAACCTATCTATTTCCAATGCCTTATCCACATTGAGTCTACTTCTCCCCAAAGTGCTACAACTACTTCAAGGTGACTAATTCTTACTCTAATACCAATATGATCTGCAAACGAGGTAATTATAGCCTGCTCATTTCATCTACACATATGCTCTGCAAAATAAAAATGCAATTGTCTATACATTCACCATTAGGCCAAGTTCTTCCCTTTACGATTGTTATTTGTAAAAAAAAAATGAGAGGTTTGCTCTACAAATCAAATGTCCCTACATAGCACCCATTCATTTACCTTTTTCAGATTTCGGTTTTCGAGCTTGGGCTAGTTTCTTCAATTGCCAAGACCAATGTTCAACCATAGATACAAAGTACACTCTGTTGTAATTACAATATTCTAGCCTGATACGCACACTTTGGCAATGTTGGATTCAAACTCTGTTTATTGAATGTGCAAAATTCAACACATAAATTATAAGCCTGCCCATTGAAGACAGCGTTGAGGGCGATTTCATTCGTTGTGGGTAAATGCTTTGGAAACGATGCAGAGGCTACGTTGTAAATTGGGGTTGTGGGATGTGATTTCCACAAGGGTTATTCAAATTTCAAACCAATGATCAACTCAACTATTAATTGACCAAGTAAACCCAACTAGTAACCCAAATTTGTAATGGTGTTGTTCTCTGCTCGAACAGAACAAAGATACGATTGTAGGAATTTGAAATGTGCTTACGCTTGGAGACAATGGTTAACACTGCCTCTTTATGATATCTCTAGTAACCAACATTAGAGGGGTCAACACTGAAAAGAGATCTGTCATAAGAATAGCGACAGAGGTCATTTAAAGACCTAGATTGAAAGGAATTTTTTATCTCTCTAGTTACTGACGACATATGAGTACCGCAGTAAGGCACTATTGTCAATGAAAGAAACGAATGAAGGACTACTGCTATTCACAGGCAAACACTTCTGCCACTAAAAGAGAGGCAAAAAGAACTATCACTACTTAAAGAAAGGCAAGACCACTACTGCTCACAACCAGAAACTACCATTGTTGACATTCAACGAAGATCTACTAAGGATCCACGCATGGGTAGATGGTTGGATGGCAGAATGCATCAATTGAACCCACAATTCAAATAATGGGTGTGGATTGATATTAATTATACAAACACTCAAAGTGACAACATAATTTCATTCAAAACAACAAAATATTATATATGTTCACATGATCACAAAATGGTGGTATTCACACAATACACAATGTTTCCTTCACTTGTTAGGTATCTCAATTTGGCATCTTATGCACACTCAATTT
>ML846995.1:23622-35101 GCA_009831015.1 Picea engelmannii
ATTATTGTTTTGTTAGTTAGCTTTTTTGTTATAAAGTTATTCTTTCCTTCTATATGGGGTTATTACTGTTATATTTATCATTAGCTATATTGTAAAATGATTCATCAAAGATTAGCAATAAATTCCCAGTTTTATGCTTGTGTTATGGGGATATTAGCGATATGCAAAGTTTTCATTACAAAATAGAATCAAATCTGGAAAGTTTTTCTCATGGAAACAACCAAAGGAATGTGTAAATGAGAGGTTATGTTGGGTTGTGGAAACCGAGCGGTAATTTCTTCTACAATGTGAATTTACATATCGAACAGGATCTAGTTGGAAGTAGAACAAAGAAGGTTTGAAAAAATGATGTGTGCAAGAACCAGGGTGTGTTGGGACAAGAGACAAAGGGACATCCAACTCTCGATGAGGAACAGAGAAAGTCCCATCTAAATACATAAATTGAGACACTGATTTTGGTTCATTAAAAATGTCGCCCAGCATTTTTTCCCATATAGGCATTTGGCCACATTGAGCGGTTTAATGAATCTATTTATCATATGTTCTACACAACTGTTCTTGGTCAACAAAAGAAGCAAAATATAACTAGAAAAATAATTAGACGCTTGTTTTCGAGGTTAAGTAGATAGCTCCACAAGAATCTCTTATTGCATCCATGTTTAATATACATAAGGGCCCCTGGGGGGCAGCTCAATTGGCAAGTGCCGTGATATGAAGTTCCATGAGGTTTCGAGTTCAACTCCCCCTGACTTATCTTGTGTGTCGTGTATGGGGCTTCGTGGGCACACCTGGAGGTTATAGTGGTAGCAGTTGGATAACACGACCCCGTGTAACGCGAGTACGTGCCCAAGTAGTTGTCGATTCCGCCAAACATAATATATATATATATATATAAGGAAAAATATCATTGTTAGCATCCAAACACGCGTGCTTCAAACCATTTCAATCTCTCAACTGGATCATATGATCGGTAGTGTTGTTACAAGTTTCAATTATACATAATATCATTTAAAAATCCAACAATTTTCCAGTCATAAATACTTGCAACAAGATGGACAGACATTCTAACAAAGCCTGCACCGAAGAACTAAAATGACAGAACAAGAGAATCTATTTTTCTTTCCAAATTGAATGGTTATTGCAATTATATGGACAAAAATGTTGCCGCCTTGTATTGAATCAGTCCCTCTTTAGCATGAAATCATTTCAACCTGATCAAATTTTCGGGAGATAATTCTCAAAATGAATGAAATAGTTTCCCTATGTACTCCTAGGTTTCTGTTTCCTAGTTGGTCTACAATGGCAAACCATTACTTCTAAAACTTGCTAAATTGGTAAGAATTGTGATACACCAGAACTTATGATTGATCAGATCCTTATTCTGCTTTCTGTGGGGTGTTAATCTTGATTTGTCCCAAGGAATGTTCAGTTGCATGTGGAACACCAAAGACCCAGTCAAGTACATTTAAGTACTTTGAGCGAAAGACATCCCTTTCTTGTGCATAACAATGCATGATAACTGCTGTTGATAAACTAAATACAACAACATCCACTCTTTTCAATTTCTTTGCATGGGGAAGCAAGCCTGCATCTGCAATAGCGGTGAAAAAGCTTTCGAGGGCACGAGCAAAGCAATATAGAGCTATTTCCATTCTTCGGCTCTTTTTCTCGATCAATAACGAAAGGCCAGCTGGAAACTGTCATCATCAATGTGGTTTAGCAACACTAAAAATATAGCAGCAAAACAGAGATCCATGAAACAAATATAAGCCAACATAACTTACAGCGCCAGCAGCAAGGATCGGAATATTACACGACCTTAATATTTGGAATAATAAGCATGTCCATATCCTGGTAACAAATATTGGAAAATGGTTGATTGGCAACCATCAATTTCATAGTCAGATGATTATAAAACAATTAATTTTAATATTCAAGTGAAATCTGAAAAATATCAATAATACCAGGTAGAAGACTGAAATGTTTCAAACAAACTAGTAAACAGCGATGACAAAATAATATGCATCTATAAGAATTAAACATATAACAAGATAATAAAGTAATTTTCACCGTAATTATTTAAATAAGGAGAGCACTACACCGCTAAATCTCATTAGGTTTTCAACTGGGGAAAACCATCATTCAGAGGTACATTTCCTATCAGCCGGATACTCGCCAGTTTCCTGCCAACTGCCACTAGGACAATAGGCTTTTGAAGTGCAAGTTGATGTAATATAATCGGCTTAAACAAAAATTGTCAAATTTGCATTTTTTCCTTTCTCTAAGTAAAAAAAGGCCTGTGATGCTTGATTCTCTTCACTTCATTTCTTCCACAGAATAGTCAAGAGGCAAGTTCCACTTTCTATCAAAATAACTAAGTACATGGTACTTCCAAATTTGATAGAAAAAGATAGCCAATACATGCAGACACAAATCGTCTACCAAGTAGCCCAAAACTATAATGATCTTATGTACAATGTTCCACCAAGTTTCAGGGACGTGGGAGCATAGTAGTGAGGAAACGCACATGGGGGACGTGTGGAGACACCCCCAAATTTTAGGGAAATCCATGGTGGACAGGGGATGTCAAGGTCCCTAGTATAGGGGGCTCCATCTGTAAAATTATAAAAATAAAAATAAAAATGATAAAATCCCAAGAATAACAATTCATCCCATGCAAATTCATTATTGTGCAATGTAAATACTAAATACTATATTGAAAATTCAAATTTATAAATGATATAAATATGATTCAGATTCAGAAATGAAATACATTGATTCATAAATGAAACGATGTATACATCAAAATTGCAAAAATCGTATCAGCGAAAAAATCGTCGGGGGTCCAGAAAACATCGTTTCGGATTTATCGTGAAAACATCGGCAATATATCGGCAAACCTTAAAAAATACAAAAATATTCTTTTTTTTTTAATTTTTGAAACATTTAAAGGAACAATAGCATCAAATAGACAAATTGCCACATGAATATGGAAAGAAAACTGATATATAAGATATATAAGATGTCTAGTGATACATCACACATAAAAAATGAATCATGTCCTAAATCTTGATTCTTGAGTCATCAAAAAATATAATAAATGTATCTCATGATTGTCATCATGACTCATGAGTCATCTACAATGAAATCAAGTAAATAAACTATCGATTCCCTCTACCCCTTTTACGGGCAAAGGTAATCGCAGCAAAAAGTGTTTTTCCTCTAGAACTAGGAGTAGGTGCCCTTGAGGCTTGTGCGCCTCGTACTGGAGTCGAACGTCCTCTAGAAGAACTAGTTGACCCTCGAGACTCATGTCCTCTAGAAAAAGGTAGAGGAGGTAGACTGCTAGTGCTACCACTGGATCTATCTCCCTCTGACTGTGATTGTGCTCTACTAGTGGCACACTCGCAGACTCGGTGTGAAACTGAATATCCTCTGGAACATCCTGATCCAACTCCTCAGAGATATCATGATCATCATCACTATCCTCCTCTAGCCAATCAAGGGTGGTCTGAATAACAGGTTCCTCGACCTCCACCCTCCATGCAGCAGTGGTGTCAATCCCATCCAATGAAATGGCCTTTGCATAAGGTTTTTTCCCAAGTTGCTTCACCCACAGCGTGAGATTGTAGTAGATGTAGACCAAATCATTAAGGTGTGGGGTATCCAACCTGTTATCCACCAAGTTGCACAAGGATGGACTTGCAAATGAGCCGCCAAAGATTGAACAATGACTTGTTCAAAATTCAGAATTCAAAAGTCCAGTGGGCCAGTCTGGCCTTTTGTTTTCAACTTTTTTACCACATTTCCATACTCTACGGGGAATTGTAATAAGAGGTCTTGCATGATGAATTTTGTAAAAGGTTTAGCCTCGTAAGACTTAGACATGAGTTGTTACTCTAGAGTGTTTTTTTTACTTGTTAATTATATTCTGTTGTCCAAGCAATTTATAATTTTTGAGTTTTTTCACTCAATTTCTCCGAAGCTGGAGTATATACTCATGGTTAGGCCTTAGCATGGTCATCTAAGCCTAGTGTCTAATGTATATTACCATGCTAAACATCCTCCTAGAGTTTTATGGAAATGTGCTAAGTCCCCCTTAAGATTTTTTTTTTTTTTTCAGTTAATAAAAAATTTCTCATAAAGCGGAATTTTTTAATTGTATTTTGAAGTTGTAATAAAAAAGGTGGTACTAGGAGGCATCATATGCCTTGGGGATGCTCATTTTTGAACCTAGAGCACCCACTTTACCTAAGTACCCACTTTTGTGAGTGAAATTAGTGATTTTAATCACTAAAAAGTTAATTTTACTCACAAAACCCAAAAAGGACATAAAAAATCAGGATTGCTAAAATTTAGCAAAGTTGTCGGAAACATGTTTTAACATGTTTTGAGTGAAATAAAGCCGAAAAGGCTATGTGGCAAGCAAATAGAGGCATCTATTGATGAAAGACTAAAGTCAAAGGTCATCCACCTAGCATTTGAGCATGTGGCCAAAGAGGAGGTGCGCCCCTCTTAGGGAGGTGGCGCATTCTAGAGAGAGGCCATCCTCTCTTGGAGAGGTGGCGCCCTCCTACCATCTCCCTTATGCACACTTGTCTACTTTTGGGGTTAGGGGAGAGGTGGCAGCCCATGCTCCACCACTTGGCTCCTTTCCTCTCACACTTGGTGTGCCCCTCTCCTACACTTGCTTCACCCTCCTCTCTTGGGGATCTTCACCCTTGAGCTATAAATAAGAGCATTCCCCCATTGCTAAAGCTAGTTGGAGCTTGGGAAGAATTTGCTTGTGTATCATTGTACTGTATCATCATTGTGAATTGGAATAAAAGGCTTTGGAGGATACATTCTTGTGTCAAATTTCATGTGTGGAGCATCTATGTCAAGTGCTATATTGTGAGGTAAAATTTGCTATTGTTTTCTTGTTTCACTTGTTAGTTAGTGGCCTTCTAGTGGAGCTATCTCCAAGTAGGATAAGATTAGAAAAGCTAGTTTGCTTGATGATCTTATTGCTTATGTACATTTGAATATTTTATAATACATATCCATTTAGTTTAATGTTTATGTTTTTATGAAGCATTCTATGTAGGTAGCACCATTCTACTAATCTTTTGTTGGCAAGAGATCTCTAAGTGTTGCAGGTTCTCACACTTGAAGAAGAAGTTGGGCTTGGTTGCACCTACCTTTGTCTTCAAGATCCAAAAGAAATACATAGTCCCTCTTTGACCCATCAACAAGACTCCATTTGCCCAAGATTCCAAGAAAGTTCAAGCACTTTTTTTCCTCTCTTTCTCACTTTCTAAAATTTTTGTTTTGGGTTACTTTAAGCGCATACAAAGTAAAAGGTTATTGATTTAAAAGTTGAATTCACATATTACTTTGTATGCATAAAAAATAATCAAGTAGTTTAGATCTCCTTGCAAAAGAAATATTCATTTGATCTAACTTGCTAGTTTCTATCTTTTGGCATTTTTTTAAGAATTATTTTAAAGCTAAAGGTAGTTTCAATCTTAAGAGTTTAAATTCCAAATTTGAGCATCTTTGTTGACATTACTTTATGTTTTGGGACAACAAGTAATATCATCAAGAAAATGCTCTTTTCTTAGCTAGTTTAGACTTCCTTTTTGCTAGTTTATCATAGATTCTTACTTAGAAATATTTTGGGTTTTCTACTAATAACCAAAGACACTCTTAAAGTGTTTTTGTCCACCTTTTGCTCTCTTTTGTTTTGTTGTTTTGTGCAAGTTATTGAATAAACAAGGGGAGATTCTGCCAAAATTTGGCGGATTTGGAGCATTTGGGACTTCCAGGAGCACCATATATCTTCCTTAGACATTTTTTACATTGTAAAAACCTTGATCCATCATTATAAGGATCCATATCTCTATTTAAAGAGATCCAAAGTATCTTCAAGAGACCATTGTAACCGAGCTAATAAAATAAGTGAGCCAAGAGAGGCCTCACTTTGTGTTTCCCCCTAGGGGGGTTGGTGTTGTGGTTTTGACCATTTTCAATTTAGTTCTATTTTTCTTGCTTTAACAAATTCAAAACAATCTCACATAAAGAATAAGCTAAAACAAATCACAATCTTAGATTAGTTTCTCTTTTGCAAAGTAGAACACTAATTGTTAGTTTAGCTTTCATTTATGCAATTTCAAAGTTGGAAATAAACCGTCTCCTCAACTCCTCGCAAGAGGTTGGTCAGTGAAGACTTAGTAATTAGAAAAAAATTTCATTTTCAGTATTTTGCTTTATTGTTTAAAATAAACATTTCCCCTCAGCTCCCAGTGTTGCTCCTAACCCTTCCAGTTGTGAGCTTGTCTCGATCTTCTGGGAGTAAGTTCCATACACGCTGGGTTGGTCAGTGTGGAGTAGTAATAATAGGAAAATCTCAAAAGTTTCTATCTTAATGGGAGGGAAAATGCCTAGGGGGAGTGTGTGAAGTAAGGCGGGCCCTCTCGGGACTAAGTTTCCCACCCGTTTTGGACATCTGACACCCCTAGTGAAATTACTGGTGGAGCCTTCAGGGCTTCGGTAGGTTTTCAGCACATTTCCAAACAAAGAGATAACCTCTAAAGAGGCCACATCTTGTTTCTCAAACACTTTATTTTTGTAAATAAAATTTATCTCATTAACCTACTTTCAATAAAGACAATCTAATAAAACACGCGATCAACAACTGCCCACGATACTTTCAAGGCACTGGTCTCATTACACATTTTACAAAGCCATTTGCTTCAAGTACTTTTACTTCTCAGCCATTTTTATTTAATCTTGAAGTATTTCCATATTTACTTGCATCATGTCATCTTGAGTATCCTTTTATGCAAGTACTGCTTTATGTATATTGTGGTGGTTGGTTGATATATGCTCTTAGAGTAGATTTGTTTTATGTATTGTCTTTTTATAATAAACTCCTAGATTTATTTCTTGTTCTTAGATTAGTTTAAGCCTTAGATTATTTTCTTTAGGGACTGTTATCGCACAATTTGTGCTTTGATAGAAAAAAAGGTAAATGGAAAGAAAATTGGCGTAACGTGAGACTATCCTATCACTGTCACCTCAATAGGATGTCTCTTTCTATTTAGGGTGGTAGGCCCAAGGGAGAAGTCCCCAGTGACCTGGGGTTTTGAGAAGGCAAAGTCAAAGTAGCTAGGTAAAGATCCCCTTTCACAAGTCACCACCGATCAGAAAGTCCGGTTTTAATAACCAATGAAGAGATAATATGTCGGAAGTGTACCTGCCCGGAACAAAGCAACAAGAAAACTATATATTTGCAAGTACACTTGCTGGTTAGCACTTCATAAAACCATGGACTTTCTTAATAAAAGCAATTTTGTTGAATATGATGAAGTAAACAGAAATTTTATAACAGCAATCTTTATAGAGCAATACTTCGCATAAAATGTCTTGAAAATAGCTTCAAAATGACTGAGAATCACTAACCATTGAAGTCATAACATTAGCATTTGACAGAAGCACATAAGACAAGATATAATTCAGCCTTTGCAATTGCTTTAGAGCTTTTAATGCTGCATCTAATGGTTGTAGCTTACTTTAGTAACAGCAGCAATGTTGTTAGTAGGTCAAGCTATTCTAGGGTTAGAAGGTGTTAGTAGGTTGCCTGAGGTAAAATATTTGAGGTTAGGTTTCATCAATCAAACAATTTCAAGATCTAAATCAGTGCCTTTTAGGGCTAATGGAGTCACTTGCAGTAGCAAAACTTGAAGGAAACAAATGAATGAACTAAGGACCAAGAGGATGAAGATTGAGGTGTTGGTAAGCCAAGGCCTCAATCAACAAGCCTTAGAAGGTGTTAGTAGGTTGCTTGAGGTAAAATATTTGAGGTTAGGTTTCATCAATCAAACAATTTCAAGATCTAAATCAGTGCCTTTTAGGGCTAATGGAGTCACTTGCAGTAGCAAAACTTGAAAGAAACAAATGATAATGAACTAAGGACCAAGAGGATGAAGATTGAGGTATTGGTAAGCCAAGGCCTCAATCAACAAGCCTTAGAAGGAAAACGGCCACTAGGAAGTAGGTAACCCTAGGCCCTAGCGCTTTTCCTTCTTCTTAGCTCAATCTTGAAATAATTAATGGCTTGATGAAGCAAATGGTACTAGAATGTTGCAATGGCAAGGCTCTAGTACAATGCTTCAAAGATAGGGTTTCTAGCACAATCTAGTAGGTGAAAAATTGTTAGGACAAGGACAATAACATGTGCTTGTTCTCCTAGGATTTTATACTAGCAATTTCATAATCTTGGAATAAATACAAAGCAAATACACCATAACCATTCAAAGCAAAGAAGGATTGCAGAAATTCACTTACATCCACCAAGAATAATCTAGCAATAAGCCTAGTTGAAGATTTTCCACCAAGAAAAAAGCCAAATAAACACCAAATTAAACCTCCTCCAAGAGATGCGCCTAAAATTTCAGCTAATAAACCCTAAATAGGGTGCAAATTTCAGACCTCACTTAAGTGTGAGTGAAAGATGATGAATAATAAGAGTGATTTTCCTCTTATTTATACAATACTAATGACCAGAATTAGGTCAAAAAGGCCGACATGGCCAGTTACAAATAATATCCAGTTTTTACATTAAATGTCATAATTAAACCCTAAAACAAATTGTAAAAGTGACGTCATGCCCTTTTAGGGTGACATTAGGCCCTTTTTGGGCAACGTTGGCCTCCTGAAGCAAAACGTTAGGCCTCCTTGGGCCTCAAGAACCTGCCACACATGCCACTTGGCACACAACTGCCTCCAAAACATCCCAAAACGTCGGGTGACGTCATGGACCTTCCAAGGCCTACATCATGGTGGAAAGGGCACAACCCCCCTGGATCCAGGCCTGCTAGGCTGCCTCTGATGAAACGTCATCCTCTCTCTCTGGTGCAATCTCCCGATCTGTCTTTGCCCCTGGCTGGGGTCTCAGCATCCATCAGGTGGGATTTTAGCCCTATGGAGGTTCGAACTAATCATCTCCCCATATCTACCTGTCCATCGGGTGTGGCCCTACAACATCAACAAATACGCCCTCCATGGGCTCATAAGTCACAGGGATCATAGCAATGTCAATCACATCTAATCATCAAGTTATTTAAACATGTGCATGAAACCCCCTTTACTCGAACAAGTGCTCAAAGACGTAATGCTAATCTACAAGCCAAGTTTGGAGGGGACGCTAGGATGTCCTATTGGGCTAATGCTCATTGGATGTGGGATGTTTCTAAGAGAAGTCAAATCCAGGCCATGTGAGTGGATAAGGTAGTAAGGGATGTTTGGGCAATGGGTGCAGTGATAGCAGGGAAATGTATGGCTTACCTGTGCGTGCCTCTGAAGAGGGTGAGATGCACCTTGTCATGGATGCAAATGTTTCCAAGCCCATTCATGTCTTTTATCTTTATTCTTATTGCTTTTTCTTTCAAGAGGCTAGTTAGGGGACACTGCCCTGGCGTGGTGACCATTGGTGGCAATGTTACCCACAAGCATTTCACGGAAATGAGAAGGTTGGCTCATGATGAGACCCCCTTTCTCTTGGCTATGCCACCAAGAGCCACTACCCTGGCGTGGTGACCAGATGTTGGTAGTGTCATACCGCTACATGCCCATGGACCTAATAGGCTGGCTCGTGATGAGAACCCTATCCTCCAACTAGGCCTTGATTTATTATTTTTATGGGTCCCTTTGTTTCTTACTGAGAAGATTTTTATTGCTTTCTCGGTGATCCCTGGGCGAAGCATCTCAAGGTTTCATTCTTTTGGCTTTTATCTTTTGCCAGCTACTTTTACCCTCTGGGCCTTTAGCCCCTTCTTCCCACAAGGTAAGGTACAACCCTTAGATATTTAACCAACCCAATGCCCTGACTAGTGTAATGGGATGGATGAGCAGGAAAAAAGATGAAAAGTGGTAAGTATGGTGGGAGCGGACGATGGCCTTTCATGAATCCCCCCAGTGGCAACTCAAAACCTATGGGAACCAGCTTACTAGAGCATCTTGTCATTCCCCCCAGGTGTGGTCAAGTGGAAAGGCATAAGGTCCAAGCACACGTTAGAAGCAAAAAGAATCAAATGCACATATTCAAAAGTTTTGAGGATCAGGGTGACACATACCATGATACCCGGACTCATTACCTCATGGAGCAAGATCCATTTTTGCTGCAGGACCAGGCCGATGTGATGGATGTTGTTGTTGCTGATAAAGTGGAGGCACTGAAGAATGAAAGGATGGGCCCTCCGAGGCCATGCTCAAGTCGATCTAGCTCTCAGTACTCCATGTCTAGTACCTGTGGGCCTCGAGACATAATCTCCTTAGTTATCCCTAGGCTAGGGGATAACATCTGGCTCCAACTCGGGGACATGTGCTCACCGTAGAGCGCATGAGAACCTCAGCATCTCTGGCATAACCTGTGGCCTGCTTGATCTCAACATAAGACTATTAGCAATCATTTGGGGTGGTGATATCACCCCCGGCTCATATATAATAATATATATAATACAAAAATGAAAACAAGCATATATACAAATACAAACTACTCTAGTATGAAATGCAAATGGTATATACAATGAATGCAAATGACTACCTACTTACCTGCACTTACCTGTGAAGTCAAGTCTATGCCCCTTGATGGGGTTTGAGGAGGTGCCCACTAACTGGTAATGGGCGCCTTCTTCCTTCCAATGTAGACAAATAGTAGGCATCATTGACTGACTTTCTTCCGACTCTGAAGGGTTCAAGCCAAAATTGTGCACTTCCTTTGACATTAGTAGGCTCTCCCTTCTTTGTGTCCCACATCCATACCATGTCCCCTTCTTTGTAATTTGTGGTCTTGAACTTGATTGTCTCTTGAACAACCCTAGTGTACTGTGTAGAGGGAGGAGGGTGGGACTCTACTGTGAAAACTTCTTGTTGGGATGGCTGGATCAATACACTGTCTTCTCCTTTCTTCAGAAATTTGACAGCCCCAACTTCCTTGTCTTTATACTTGTTCAAGAGTTGCTAACAATCTTCCCTTTTTGGCCATTGTATCTGATCAAAGTCTTCCTCCATAGCAAATGGCATATCATCAGGAGAAAACTCAGGAAGACTCTCTATGATTGGCTCATGTGCTTTGTCAGTTTTGATGTGGTCACTAATTTCTCGCACATGGATTATGGCCATTGGTACATTTGGGAGACGGCTTATGGTCCCATCGTTCAAAGGCACATTGATATAAGTAAGGTCCATCTCTAGAGTGCCTCCCAGCATTGCAACAAATTTCCTGGACAATAACATTACCCACACATCTGGGACATCTACTACTACAATGTCCATATGGATCACTCTCTTGGGGTATCTTCCAAGGCATACTTCCACATTTTCAATTACCCCATGTGTGGGTATGGCTCTAGACTCAAAGCCACACACATTCCCGTAAGGTCGTGTGACCTTTAGGCCCAATTGTTGCATGATCTTTAGAGACATCATGTTGGCACCT
>ML846996.1:0-35099 GCA_009831015.1 Picea engelmannii
TCAGAATGAATGCAGTTTCGACAATACCCTGTGTGTCATGACTTAAACGAAAATGCTGATGGTAGATGGTTGAACATAGAGGTAGAATGATTTTGTAGAACTACACTTTTGAATAGAAATAGCAGTACCAGCATCGGAGTACACGACTATTTTTCTGTTGATGATTTAGATAGGAAATGCTCAGTTTTAAGTTATGTCATTAAAATTCAAGTTCCCATAATAGGTGTGTGTTTTATTCGTAGGATAGAATTCAAATAAAGACTAGACGCTTGCCTGCACATACTGTGTATCAGCTCGAAGTTTACCAACCCTGGTTTGACAATTTAGTGTTTCAGGTCACTTAAAAGCTTCAATTTAGCAGCCTGACAGTCTCCAGCAATACAAGCAGCTCACCCAGATGCAGATCCAGCAAACACTTTTCCCTCTCCCCCGGGAACTCAACGCAATGGAGACCATTGCTTCCTAAGGAGGGAGGATTGATCCATATGGATATCGGTGGCCACCCACCTTTTCCAACTGGCTCAAAACAATTTTCTGACATTTTTGGCAATTTACTATTTTTAGCAGTTTTTCGGGTCCTGAAATTCTGGAGCCATTTTGAGGCCCTAAACGATGCTCTTTGGGGTATGTCGTGGTAGAAAAATTTCATCATGAAATTTTGTTCAAATGTTGTAGTCCTCGGATATATCTTTCCAATGAGCTATTATATGCCTAAAACGGAGATCGTATGCAAAAGTTACGACCCCGCGAATTTGATGTACCAACTTACCCAAACGGGGCCCACATGACTTTTGGCGCTTCATCTCCCAGGGTTAGGTTTTTGGATGTCTAGGACTTTTGGCATTCCCGTTTATTGTAAAAGGGCCTTTAGAGCCTCATTGTAACGATCTTCTCACGGATGTGAGTAGCGATCACATCTCTTCTCATAGATAAGCTACCACCATTCTAGCGAGTCTTCAACTCTGTATTTTACAGTCTCTGTAAATTTATTTCATTAATAGAAATCGTGTATTACTGTATATCTGCGACTCTTGTTATTTCTGCTATATCTCTTTTATATTTTTGTCTCTCTTGCAATATCTCTATGAATTTCTTTATCATATCTCCGATCTCATTTCGTGCCGAAAATAATCCAGATCAGTGGTATCAGAGCAGGTTGCTCTTGATCGGTTTTCAGTGCATGTCCCCGACAAGGTCCGAGTATAGCAAGTTGGGTCTCGAGCTTGTCTCTCTCGAGGACAATCTCTCTCGCACACCCAAGAAATCCTCAATGGCGGAAGAAAAGAAAAACGACGGAGCAGACGATCCTATCAGTCTGTTGCTTGAGCAAGCTCTCACGCGATCGAGGGACGAAATGATGGAGAATTTTTCCCACATCCTTCAACACCTACCGATAGCATCAGATGCATCTTCATCAAGCAACCACTTTGGAGGCACCTCGCCTTTCAAGGTACAGGTTAATTTTGATATTCCCGTATTTGAAGGTCAAATAGATGCAGATGCCCTAGATAAATGGTTAAATCTGCTAGAAGGTTATTTCTCTGTTCATAATTTTTCAGACAAGGAAAAGATCACCTTCACACTCCTTAAGGCTCTCCCCCATGTCAAACATTGGTGGGAAACTTACTGGGAGCAGAGTTCCACAAAGGAGTCTGGAATATATGGGGCTGAGCCCACTTGGGAATTTTTTGTGGATGCAGTAAAGGAACAGTACTACCCTGTTGGCAACTATGAGGACCAGTACATGAGATGGACCACACTGCGGCAAGAGAGGGGCCAATCAGTTCCGGAGTTCACCAATAGCTTCCATACCTTGCGCACCAAGCTGGGTATCAAAGACTCCGAACGAAATTTGGTTCTGAAATACCGTGGGGCTCTACACAGATACATCTAAACTAATCCGGATCACAATACCTCGACGATAAAGAGTATCGCTGAGGATAATATAATGACATGCTTGATAACGGATGCGACGTCGCTCATTACTGGACAAAGCAGGCTGGAAAGTTTGAGTTTGGAGATATATAATGATATCTCCGTACCAAATATCATCAGTACTGATAAGGAAAAGTGATTCATCCGGTAACGAATCAACTACTATGTTTTCCATGGCGGAGTGGGGAAAATCACAAATTAACTCAGCAAAAACCAAGGATTTCTTCGACGTGGCGCGATCGAATTCCAAATCGAACTCCTGGAGAATGACAATCCACTTGGAGTACTTGCCCCCCAGCAATTGACGGGTCAATATATGTTGCATGGGGTTACAATGTGAAATCATTGTAGTCTTCCTGGAGAGAATATAATGATGAAAACGTTGAACTGCTTGAACAGCAGCCAAAGCCAGCTTCTCAACATGTTGGTACTTGATTTCCATCGATGATAAACTTCTACTCAAGTAATAGATAACATGTTCATCGTGGTTATCATCCTCTTGAACGAGGACCATGCCGATAGTATACTCGGAAGCAGCCAGATAAAGAAAGTAATCTCGACTATAATCAGGAGGGAAAAGAAGAGGAGCTTTTGTGAGGGACAACTTTAAAGCTTCGAAAGTGTTGTTGGCAATCTTATCCTAGAAAAACTCTGAATATTTCTTTAAAAGACGGGTGAAACCTTGGGTAATCTCGGCGTAATTCGGGATGGAACGATGAAGAAAGTTTGCTTTCCCCTGCAAACTTTGTAACTGATGCAGTGAAGAAGGAGGAGGGAGATTAAGTATCGCCTCAACCTTGATAGGATCTACCCAAATCCCCTGACGTGAAACAATGAAATCGAGGAGATGGCCAGATTCTATGCAAAAGACACATTTGTGAGGATTTAAGTGAATGCGATAGAACCGAAAACGAACGAAAATTGCTCAGAGGTGAGTAGGGTGATCGACTCGACGTACAGAATGAGCCGACAAATCGTCCAAATAAGGTTGAACGATATGCTTGATATCGTGAAATGCATAAGACATATCACGTTGGAACGTTGCACCTGCGTTCTTCAGACCGAAAGGGAGTTTTCTGTAGGCGAAAGTACCCCAAGGACAAATAAAAGCCATTTTATGTTGGTCCTCAGGAGCGATATTTATTTGATTATAGCCGAAAAATCCATCCATGAGGGAAAAGATTTCACTGTCGGCACAGTCATCGACGATCTGGTCAACGAAAGGGGTTGGAAAATTTTCCTTTGGACAAGCTTTGTTGATATACCGATAATCAACACAAACGCGTATACTACCACCTTTCTTATCAATCGGTACTGGGTTGGAAACCCATTTTGTCAATGCCACAGGATAAATAAAACCGGCTTTAAGAAGTTTTTCAACTTCGAGTTTAATGGCTACCGCTTTACGTAGATGGACAGGACGGAGGCACTGCCAGACTGGTTTAGCTCCAGGGTATGTCTTAATTTCATGAACAATGATAGTAGGGTCAATACCCAGCATATCTTCGTAACTCCATGCAAATATATCACGTAATTCTTTAAACAAGGAAGTATAAGTGATAATTTCTTTGGGAGAGCACGAAGCTCCAATATGAACATTCTCGACTATCCCAGGTTTAGTTGAAATATCTATGGGTACCATGGGAGAGATGTTACTGAGGTTCCCTTCTGCAAACACATCTCGTGCAGATTGGGGAACAATGGATATAACAACAACGGTCGACGGAGTCGAAATCCGCTGATAATTCTCAAGAGTTTGTTGTTCCAGAAACAGTATGGAATGATGATTCCCATCATCCCAAGGGGTTTCCTCCATGACAGACATGATCATCTCGTCAGTGGGAAAGCTGACACAGAAAGGATCAGGAGACAACTCGTCAAAAGAAGAAGTAGTAGGGGTTGCCGATTGAATAGCTTGATAAGCGGATTCAACCGGACTTAACGGCATGACGTCGCCGAAATGAACATGATCTCCAAGATCGGGGACTATCCAAGGGTCAGCAGACACAGGAAGTTCATGAGGGACAGTAGAGATCATATTAATAGAAGCAATAAACAGGCATGGAATAGCGGGTGGTGGTGGTATGGGGAAAGTACCCATTAACGAAGAATCTTTTAAAAGACCGACTCCGACATTCTCGTAACCCGATGGGGTTTTAGCTATGAATGGCACGTTGCCAATGTGAGTATCAGCATTAAAAAAGGAAAGTTGATCGACCGTAACCACTTTTCCCTGGTGAGGAAATCGTACGACACAAAAAAGGGTTGACACAACAGCACGCATAGAATTGACCCAGCTACGACCAAGTAGAAGATTATAATCGAGGGGGGTATCAAAAACTTCCACTTCCACTTGGACGGTCTTACCTTCCAGAGTGACAGGAAATGATGGTAGAACACCATAAGGCTTAAAACCCGAGCCGTTGAAGGCTCTTAAAGTGTTTTGGGATTCGTTTAAAGGAGGAGAGCCAATGGCTTTCCAACAAGTAAAAGACATTACACACGTAGAGGCACCCTCATCAATAACAGTCCGACAAATGCTCTTGTCGGCGACAACAACTTGTATTTGAAATGCAAGCTATGGGGGTAACCTTGGAATATGATCTTCCAAGTTAAAGACTATCAGGTTCGTATCGGTTGGATCAATGCCACCTATGGCTTTCAACAGTGCCCTTCATTGTGCAGGACAAGACTGAAGGACTTCCAGGGAAGATATCGCTGAGGGTGCTTGGGCCAGATCTTCGACAATGCTATAGTTCTGGGATGCCCGAGCATGAGGATTGAATGTTGACTTCTTAACGATACCTTTCGGGGGTGGTCTTATAACTGTATCAAAGTTTGGTCATTCGAGATGAAGAGGACCGTTCGTAGGTGGATTCGGTGGAGAGGGTTGTACCAGATCAGGAGGTAAGTCGTCAACCTTCTCTTTGGCAGGAGTATAGTCTTTAGCTCCAGTGGTAAGTGCAACATTGTCTTTCTTGGAATCACCGGTGCACATCAAAACATAAGATGATGTAGAAGTAGAGGGTTGGTCGTGAATGACCAACGAATCCTGTTGTTGAGACGGGAAGGGTTGAGACAAGACTGTCGGCATCGAGGGCTTTGGCGTTCCTTGAAGGAACTTGTTAACCTTGGCACGTCTTGGACAATCCTTCGTGTAGTGATCGTCACCACAGATAAGGAAAGGGTAGCGTGGTTTGCGCTTATCCCGGTCATTAACAGGAGGAGATTTGGTTTTCTCATTCGGATTATTATTTTTACCCTCCTTATTCTTGCCTCTCCCTTTCTTAGATTTGTTCTTACCGGTCGGCGTAGATTGAACTGCGTTCACTTCAGAGGTTTTACCGGCGGGAGGAGCAGGAGACGGAGCACTTTGAACATTAGAAGAATTGGATTTAGGGGTTGTAGTTGAAATGGAATGTGAGTGGCTATGAGTGGAACCAATCACACCATCAACTGCATGCAAGGCAGCGGTAGTAGCAAGAGTGCTGGAAGTACCAGGACAAGGTAGATCAGGTAGTAAATCATACAAGGTTCCCGTTTGCGAATAAACAAGATCAAGATACTGAGCACGACTAATAGCCTGCTCTTCTGTGACAACACCGCCCATAACAATGTCTTTACCAATTTTGTTTACAAAAGACTTTGTAAACCATTCTGCCAGTAACTGATCGGGAAGCTCAAGTTTAATGAGACATCGCCTCCGTCGCCACTCATGAATATGATCAGATATATGAGTGCTCGAGATTTGTTTGAAGGAGGTTAAAATCTTAGTTCCAGTATCGTAACGGATCGGTAACTGGTAATGTGTTAGAAAGGCCATTGCAAGAGTGTTGAAATCCGAAAAGAAACCTCGTGGTAATTTAATGTACCACTTCGCAGCAGCACCTGTAAGAGTTCGTTGAAAAAGACGCAGTCGAATGGAGTCATCCATCAACGAGTTGGATGAACACCACAAATGGAAAGTCATGACATGATTATTTGGGTCCTCTCCCATCTTCCCATCGAATTTTGGAATATCCGATGGAAGCTTTGCAGGAATAGCAGGCCATTGAGGAGAGTGACGAATAGGATCATTAAGAATTCTAGACAAATCTGACAGATCCAAAGTAGCAAGAAAAGGCAACTGCCGATTCACTTGTGGATAATGGTGACTTTGGGGTAGAAGCCCTGTCGGTAGACCAGTGGGACCGTATGCAGTTTGCCCCTAGAGGGAAGATCCTGGTTGGGTCTATGGCGGCTGAATAGGATAGTAACCCCAAGGATTTTGACTTTGAGTCTGAGTAGGGACTTGAGGTTGAGTAGTCTGACCCGAACCCCAAATAGGATTAGTCACACCTGGATATGGTTGGCCTGTAGTAGGGACAGCTTGCTGCCCCCCAGCAATTTGAGGAAAGTTTTGCATAAGTTGATTCCAATACTAGGCCAATGCAGGAGGTATGTTTTGTCCTAAAGGTGAGGTTGGTCCCCCTATCAAAGGGACAGTTCCACCCGGAAGTTGTGTGCCAACCGCAGGTTGTGTAGTCACTGTATTTTGTCCGGGAAAAGGATAAGGAAAAGGGAACGTACTACCCTGTCCACCAACAGGAAACTGTAAGTTGGGTGTAGTAGTCGGGATAGTGTTACTGGGAGTAGGATTTCCAATAGGAAACTGAGGGAGTGTCAGAATGAAACCGGGAATAGGATGCCCAGGAAACGGAGGACCACTAGGAGAACCGGCTGGGGTTTGCGGAGGTGTTGGATGAGAAATATTCAACAAAGGATTCAACGCATGATAACCAGGGGGTAAACTTGGGTTAGCCTCAGGCATTCACTGGGTATTGATAGGAGGAAGAGTAGTTGCAGTAATTCTGGTTTGGACACTCGTAGTATTCTCAATATGGGCCATCTCGGGCGGAAGAACAAAACGATAAGTAGTAGTCTCGGGTGTAGTCTCTGTCTCGGGAGACACATGATGTTTGATTTCATAAACAGGGGATGACTCTGTACCGAAAAGAACTCGACAGAAATTACCGGACCAAAAAGGATCTTGGCCTACTACACCGTGAGAAGGCCCAACAGTTGATTCCGAAGATGTAACAGTGGTTTCTTCAGAAGGATTAACTCGTCCAACAGGTCATTCACCACGACGAATGCGATAGTCCTCGATAGTTTTGGTAATTCGAAAATCACCTAGAGGATCAGTGCGTTGTACTTGTGGAGGTGGTGTAGAAATGTCTGGGACATCACTTATGTCCACGTGCGATAGAGTAACAAGGGGGATTTCACCCTGACGAGGAGAGTCCTCAGGGGTACCCTCAGGTGTTTCAGTAGGCAAAGGTTGCGAAGCTTCCAGATGTTCCGGGGACAAACCTTGCATCCTACGTGAACGTCGTGGGGGAGAAATTGTAAACAAGTAACAAACTCCCCAATGAAAATCCTATGGTCAACTTCGAGAAACAATCAACACACGCTAGTAAACAAAATCTAGAAGCAATCACCAAGCAAACAATACCTTCTAATATCGAAGCCACTAGTTGGTGATGAAATCCAACATTGCAACAAAAAGACGAGAAGGGGCGGGGCTAAGGTGGAAAAGTTACGTTGACGACCTGCTTAACAGACTTACGCCCTGGTGCAAGCTCCCACACATAATCGTGGGTATACCCTCCAAGGAGTCCGAGTGAGTTTGATCAACGTCAATTCCAGGTACCGTGAAGACTTTCCCCTCCATAGTCACCTTGGGTAAGAAGCTAGAGATATAAGCCACTAAGGTCACCACAAACGACAGTACAGCCTGGGGAAACAATCGTCAGTCCGATCCACACGCAAAGGCAGGGTATCTAGCCCGAAATCAACTAAAAGGCTTCCACTCATAATTGTGGGTATACCTCGGAGTGACCCCCATAATACGTGCAATCTCTACACCGATGTCAACAAAGCAGGGTTAGTAACTCTGCCAACACCAATGCGACCTAATGCTTGACCCTTGTGTTAGAAGGGCTTCCCAGGACAATATGTTTCCAATGGAATTTAACACTCCCTAACTCAAGATGCTATTGTTTGTTTTTGAGCTTTTGGAGAGTGTATCTCTCTTCCTACTCCAAAGCACTAGCCTAGATAAATGTTGGTGTAAAAGAGCCCTAGAAAAGAGTTACTAGATCAATTTTAATATTACGCAATGTTTTTTTAAAAGATGTTGTTTACTCAAAGGTAACGGAAGTGAAACTTGCGATGTATGACTCTGACCCAAAAAATGCAAGGATAATGATGAAATATAATTCTTTTCATTCCATGAATCCTAGTTATGGGAGAGAGAGTATTTTCCAAATCAATCTCAATACTACAATGCAAGTGCAATGCTCAATTTCCGTTCATATGCCAATGCAAACAATCATATATCAATGAATGATTTCCATATGTCTTTTTCAAATAGTTCAATAAGCTCTAAAATTTGATTTTCCAATGTTTTCGAAATGATAAAAACAAAATCTTGAAAGAAAACTTGTTGCTCACTTTCCAAGAAGAACTCTAATTAACGAGAGAAGAAAATCAAATCATCAATAACCAAACCTTAACAACCCATCCAAAACTTTCAACGAAAGTAAAAACAAAAGAAAACCAAAGAGTTCATCAATGCAAATGAAAAATGTCATTTTGAACCAATAAGCAAACGAGAAACACCAAACACTCAACTCTCAACCAATCACTGGTTCTTAGCCAGCTCGACACACTCAACTCCAGAAATCAGAGAGATTGAAAATGCCAATAAGAGCCAAGAAATGAAAGTCGAGCTATAAAGGCAAGAAAAATCCTTGAAACTCTAGATCAATTCAAGCAAGCAAACTAAGCAAGAGATATGTAATCCAATGATCTAATAAGCCAAAAAGGTGTAAATCAACAGATCTAAGCAGTTGATAAAGTCAAAACTTAAATTCAAAATTTTCAAAAAATATGTTCGCAGGCAAGTAGTAGGACACAGTGCGAGAAGATAGTATTCTCGCAGGCTACTTTGATGCAAGATGCGAACTGTTCGCACTGAATTATATATTCGGAGTGCAAACTTTCCTGGTTCTCGCAGGCTGTCAATGGAGACAGTGCGAGAATTCCTGAAGATAATGAAAATTTTGAAAAAGCAAGCAAAATTCAAACTGGCTTATAGACCCAGAAGGTCTCTCAGGGTATCCTGAGGACTCATACACTGAGAAATCAGGGGAAAACATGCAAATAGAGAAAATGGCCACAGAAAATTCAAAAACCATAAAGAAAAAAGGGATAGATCCCCAGTGGAGTCTCCAATTTTGTTTCAGGATAAATCCGTAGGTGCGGACACTAACCGATCTCCCTAGATCCACCTGGATATAGAACAAATCATGACAGAATAATACACTTTCCCTAGATCTAACCTATTGAATGAACTAAGAGATAAAGGGTCATGGGAATACCTTATGAACGCTTTCCTTTAGTCTCTGTTGTTCTAAGATTTTGTTCCAATGCTCTTGCGCCATTCCAATTACAACAACACAAACCAATCGGGGTAAAGGCAGATTAATATATTCAATGGCTAGTCTATACATATGATCAAGGAATTATGTAATAAAATGACATCATCTTTATGGGAAAGGGACATATTATTGTATTGTATTAATTGAAAGTGAAACTTACAACCTGAGCCTTGATGTCGTAGGTCTCCTTTCGATGTCTCATTAGCTATGACACACACACTTTCTCATGCATGAAGAAAATCAACTACTCTTGATGACCTTGCTCTTGTCTCTTGCTGCTGTAGCATCAGTCCTCCATACAGTCTTGCACTAATTCTCCAATCAATCTCTTGCTAGATTACTTATTATTCTTCTTAACCCTTTCCATGAGCAATCTCCTCAATATATAGGAGAAGATAGATTAGTTACTTGGATAGGAAAT
This sequence comes from Picea engelmannii, assembly GCA_009831015.1. Taxonomy (NCBI): domain Eukaryota; kingdom Viridiplantae; phylum Streptophyta; class Pinopsida; order Pinales; family Pinaceae; genus Picea; species Picea engelmannii. The sequence continues at coordinate 9,841 of ML846996.1, forward strand.
GATCCTGAGATATCTGGAAAACCAGTACTTTGCCAACCACTCGAACGCCAACTCATCCTTCTAGAAGATTCCCTTCTATAAGGATCGAGAACCTATTGTTTTCCTTCTTTAAAAACATGTTCGCACCCTAACAATGAGTACAGTGCGAACTTCTCTCACTCCAGCTTAATGCAGCCTGCGAGAATCAGGCATTCTCGCAGGCAAGTATATAGGCAGCCTGCGAACTATCTTAAAAATGTGATTTCTGGAAGCAGACAAGTGTAACTTTCCTCAGGAAAATGTCCTTAGTGAAGAGCTTGATTTTCCATCATCATAACATCGTCACGATGACCAAAATTGCGGATAACACTCATGAGGTTGTCATTTCGGTCCTGACGGATTCAAGCATCAACATAAAGCAATGTAAACAATGGAGATGTGTTTTATATGAATTTTTCAATGAAACATTTATAATAATTTGCATGGCCTACAAATTTAAGAACATCCTTCTGAGTTTGAGGATTTGGAAGATTTTAAATTACCTAAGTTTCATCTTAATCTACCTTGATACCTATAGGAGTGAATGATGGCCAAGTAACAATTCCTTCCATTAGAAACATACGACATTTCTCATGGTTGAGAAAGAGAGTTTTCTCTCGACATTGTATCAACACCTTCTTAATATTGTCCATATCCTCTTCAAAATTGTTTCCATATATAGTAAAATCATCCATATAAATATCTACACAATCATGAATCAAATATGAGAAAATTCTTATAATGGCCTGCTAAAAAGTAGCAAGGGCATTACAAATTCCAAAACAAAAGACACAATAAGAGTAGGTACCCCATGTATAAGTGAAAGTAGTCTTATCGTCATCCTCGAGATCTATCAAAATTTGGTTATATCCACTAAATATATCAAGAAAGTAAGAGAAATGTTTCCCAACCACAATGTCAAGAACTTGATCAATGAAGGGTACATGAAAATTGTCTTTTGAAGTGGCTTTGTTTAGTTCTCTATAATCACCAAAAATGCACCACCTACCATTTTTTTGGGGAACAATCACTAGTGGAGATATGCACTAGCTATCGGAGATAGGACAAATTAAGTTTACTTTAAGTAAATTACATAGTTCTTGTTTCATTTTCTTTCATAGTGGAGCATTGATTCGACACTGGGGTTGTCGAATAGGCCACGAGTCTCCCTTGATGTATATATGGTGAGTACACAATTCAATATGAATTCCATTCATAGATATATTTTCCCAAGAAAATGCACTACCTTTTTCCTATAGTAGTTTTAACAGTTGTTTCTATTGTGAGGTTTCTAATTTATAATTTATGTTAAATATTTTTCATGGGCTAATTTCCACTAGTGTATTGGATGATTCTTCTATACAATAAAGAGGAAAATGCATGGAATCATATTTTAATGAAAGAGCAGCCAATGCGAAGCTTTCTTGTAGGAAGTGGTCCATGATATGACCAAGAAATTGTGGGATTTGATGTTGGGATGAATAGGAGTTATAGATGAAGTTGTTTATTAGATCATCCTTAGTCTCATATTTGAAAGCAAGGAATTTCTCAATAATGAGTATTTGTTGAACATTCTCATCATTAATGTCCTCATTTTCTACCCATATATGTGATTATTTATTAGTGGGAGGCTTGGCAGGGGGACACACCGTAAGTTTCTTGATAGAGATCCTATGACAGATGATCATATCTCTAGATTTACAGCTAATGTAGGCATTTGCAATGACCAACCATGACTAGCTCAATATTAATAGATAACCTCCAAGGTTAGACCTTGGCTACAAAATCATAAAATATGCCAGGTATCCCCAAGAATCAACCGATATCACAACATCTTCAAGGATAACCTCAAGTCTAACTATGGATTGGTTAGCTAATTGAAGGATGATAGGAGATTTGCATAGGTTGGGAAATCTAAGTTTTACCATAGTCTCCTTGGTATTGAAATTTATGGAAGCTCCCAAATCGATCAAGGTGTTTGAAATGAGGGTGTTGTGATGTTGACATCAACAAGCTTGGTCATGAAAATATTTCCAAGCATCAAATCAACGAGTTGACCAATTACACAAACAATATGGAGACCTTTCCTTGTCCTATGAATTTTCTTTAGGCATAATTCTTGGATAGACTTAGGATAAATGTGAACATCCTTAATTGCTTGAAATATGAGAATTATGATACACACATTCCTCAATTCTACAAGAAATTCAAATTCAATATGAACAAGGATTTTGTCCAAATTTAACCTTTAGAGCGTGTAAGCTTTCACAGTTATTCATCATGCTGTTGAATTTTTTTGAAATTAAACTAAGTGCAAGATTATTGTTTGTCTAATGTTTCAAGTGGACACTCCACCCATTGTCAGGGACACATAAAGATGAAAGTGATAATATAAAATAGTGTTGGTTTGAGAATTTATAGAGTGGAGAAAATGAATAACGAGGTAGAAAGGGGTATTTTTCAAATGACTATTTGTGAAAAGTGATTAAATTAATCAATTAGTCATTGGGAGAAAAAATAAAAAATATGATGGGATGAAAAAAGGAGAGAGATAAAATAAAATTTCTTNAGAAAGGGGAGGCGAAGAGCTGAGAGAAAATTGGGGGGGTGGGGTTAAGAGCTAAGAGTAAATTGAGAGGGGGTAAGGGGGGTGAAGAGATGAGACTAAGTTGAGATATTGAGAGGGGGGGAATGGGTGGGAGTCGAATATTGTTGGCCCTTGACCAAGTTTTGGGAGATACTTGGTCATGTTTGGCCATTTTTGGGACTTCGACAGTCTGTCGAAGATGGAGTGCCAGACGAAGTGGAGATTGCAGAATCTCGACCCACTTTTGGGTCCCTTTTGGGTTTTTGGGAATATGTAATGGGAAAGGTATGTCAACCATTGACCCATGGGTTTACCCACGCTTAGGCCCACTTTTGCAATGTATAAATAGATATCTAGGTATCTATTGAAGGATATAGGGATGTATGTGATCTAAGATAAGTTCTAATAGATTTTGTAAGTGCTCTATGCATGACTGTAAGAGGCTTGCAGAGCTAAGTGAAAGTCGTTGCAAGGAGTTTTGGAAGGCTTTGTGCTATAACGTAAGGAAGAAGGATCTAGCGAGTTGCACAGATCTTCTATCCTATGTGAAGAAGGTTTTTGGTGGCTCTGTGTTGTAACCGATTGAAGACGCTAATAAAGAAGAAGAGTTGGTGGATGTAGCCCCAGGGTGGGGGTGAACCACGTAAATATGTGTGTTATTCTTTGTGCTTCGCATTGATGTGTTTGTCCTTTCTTTTGCTAAGTGATTTTATAGATATACTTATGCTTTGTGCTTATAGAGGTGTGTGAATGTTAGATTTGACATGTATGAAGATGCTTAGTGCTGATCTACCGGATCTGATCTGTTTTACTATTGCTAAGTGTTGAAATACCTTAGACCTAATTGAATGTTATGATGCTTTGTGCTATCTGCAAATTATAATAAGGGTTGAATATTGACGAATAATCTATGCTAAGTAATTTGTAAACGATATAATCACAGATCTGTGTCCCAGCTAAGGTTGCAGAAACTTGAGTCCTGCAACCACCCCTGCCTCTACCTCAGGTGAGACTTCATCTGCTTCGCAGGTGTTGCCAAAAGGGTCAGTAGTTAGGGATTTGTTAGTGTGCGTTTTAGCGTTGAACCCTAGGTCTTCCCCTATGCCAACAAATGATTGCATTGCCAGGACCTGAAACTGTGATTGATGGGAACTAAGAAAGAAGAGGCTTGTGCAAAATAAAGCTTTGTGCATAGATCTGTGCCCTAACACGCAGTACCCTACTCGGGTTATAAGCCTTGTGATAAAGATAGAAGGTTGGATATGTAGAGAAGAAGCAGGATCTGAAAGCTTTGTGCTCCAAGGAAGGTACAAGTGAGAAGTTCTGATTGAAAGAGGTAAGATATGTAAACTTTGTGCTATGTCAAAGGTAAGAATATTCAAAGAAGTCTTAGATGTGAAAGATTTGTGCTCTATAAAAGTAAGATAGGTGGAAATTTTTGTTTCTAGAGTATGGATCTAGGTATATCTGATAGGTTTTGTCCTAGTTTGAAAGCTAGGGTGTTAATAGATGAAATAAGGTTTGATATGAATAGATCTGATAAGAATAATGAAAGATATGTTATACCTATGCATAGAAAGGATGTTTGGACTAACAAATGGATGAAGGATCCTAGAAAGAATGTGTTGCAGGTTAACTCCTATGATCCTAGTGTGTAGTATAAAGGGATATGGGGACCATTTAAAAGAAAGAGAGGATTGACCCTTTGTTACAGTTGCAAAAGAATAGGACATATTGCTAAGGAATGCCCCAGAAGAAGACCTAGTTGTCTTTATTGTAAGGATATGGACCATGAAGTGTTGGATTGCCCTAGAATGATCGCTAAGCTTGAAGGAATGAATTTGAACCAAGAAAACCCTAAGGCAGATCCAAAAAAGGAAGAACCCCAACAAGAATCAGAGAAAGTATCGATACAAATGAAGGAGACCCTGAATGACCACCGACATGTCATATTCTCAAAGATTTTCAAAGAAAAATAATGCATTAAAGCAAGAATAGGGGACTTCGACATTGACTGTGTTCTTGTTGAAGAGACACAAGTGAATAATATGCCAGAAAGAACCTGGGAAGTTATAGGAATATCTTATATGATCCCTTCCCTAGGAGAAATACGTCTATTCAGAGGGAAGCTTGTAAGTTTATGTGGGAGGCTTGCTCAGATATCTACGACTGTCAATGGAACTTCGACAAAGGAAGATTTTGAGATTATCAAATGTATTAAAAACAACGCCTCGGTTACCATGTTACTAGGGAAACCTTGGATTGAAAGAGATCAAGCCAGAGGGAAAGAAGAAGAAGAAGCCTTGGAACAAAAAAAACAAGAGTTAAAAGATTTCATGACCAGAAGGATCGCTCAATTGATTAAAGAACAAGAAAATAGATCAAAGTTATTTGACCCTAGAGACTCCGATGTCGAAGCTGCAAGACCACTAGAATACCCTCAGAAGACTAAAGAGGCAGAAGAGATTTTAACCCTGAAAGATTCCCAACAATGCGTAGTAACTATATCTAAAGAAGATAAGAATCAGAATGAAAAGAATAATACTGAGACGAAGCTCACTGGAAAGAAGGCTAGGAAGCTAAGTAGGAAGAGGGCTAAGATTGAAAAATTACAGAAGGTTCTAGAGGGAGCCTTGCAGAAGAAAATTTTGCATAATTTGAGCTTCACCGAGATATCAGAACAACGACATAGGTCACTTCGTCGTGGCGAAGAAATATACCCGTTGGGGACGATATATCCGCTCGATTGATGCTCCGAATGGCTAGAAAAAAATTTATGGCTCCCCACCTGACCATTGGACCACACCATAACGGACAGAACAAGAGTTAATGAAGCCTCATACCCATTGTCGAGTTTCCTATTTATCTCGTCGCACCATGTACAAATAACACTTTTTCCAAATCGAGAATTTGATCTCGTAACCTTGGTTAAGATTATCTAGTGATCATTACATCCTTACTTTCCATCTTATTTTCATGTCTACATTACTTCGTGAACTCGATATTATTAACACTGAGTGCATATGTCTGAGGAGCTTAGCGCACTTGAAGAATCTATGAAGGAAGTACTCGTTGATCTTAGGACCGAGAAAGTCATGTCAGAAAGAAGGATGTCTATAGGTGTGCAAGCATCATCGACAGGAGGATTCCAAGCTTCTCCATCGACTGCTCGCAAAGTAGGAACTTCCAGAATCACGATAGAGACAAGAACGAAGCATAGAGACGATATCACGAATGCTAAGTTGATTCCAAGCATCTTACCTGTGTATATACCTCCTTTGAGTGGCGTAGTGAACAGAGATAACGTGCCTAGAGATTTTGACAATGCCTTGGTCATTGCGTACCTCCCGAAAGGGATATGCGTAGTTTGCACAGACCAGGATAAGATAGAAGCGCTGAATTTTAGTGACTTCAACCTTGGAGGTCGTAAAGCTTATAGTATGCTCGCCTTGCATAAGTATCTTACCAAGACGAAAGGAAAGAATTCAAAGATTATCCCCCAGCCTTGGACCCATAACCTCGCACAGTCCACATTGTTGAATGTTATGAAGATCCCGCACTTTGGCAGACACCAAGAAGTGAATGCATGTGTTAATTTGTTGTTATCTTATTACCATGGAGGATATTTATGGCTGAACCGACGTATCACAGTGGACCCGACCTTGATCCATCGGATCACCAGGTTGAGAATGCAAGGCCTTGACCCACATGATTTTTACCCTGGAAAGACCATAGACCGAGCCTTAGCATAGAAGATAAAAGAGACTTATGGTGATGTCGAGAAGGGCAGGTATGGCTACAAGGTAGCCTCTATTCAGAACAACACAGTACACCTCGCCTACTAGCTGATCACAGGAAAGTTAGTTCATAAGAACCGACCAACCCAAGTCACTGGATTCATAGTAGACCTCGCAAAAAAGTGCATGGAGGGCTTACAGATGAATTGGGTGCAATATTTGGTAAACCAACTGGAGCTCGACTGCAGAGAAGCCCAGGACCAAGGATATGAGTTCCATTTCAGTTGGCTCCTGATCCTGGTTGCTTTCATTGCATGGGAGATGTCGGAAGGTGCGACCTTCCCGGACATCGAGCCATTTGAACCATTGGCTGCGAAGTATAGTACCCTATGGTACTTGAACGATATGAATAAACAATGGTAGTCAAATTCCACGTTTCATTGATATTATAATCAGTTGAAAGTAGCTATCCAATCTACACCGTGCATCACTCCGAACACCCTCTACAGGTTTTGTCCCCTGATGAAGTTCAACACAGACAAACACTTTCTCTACATCATAGTGCGTGCTGATGAGCACAAGAAGAAATTACAGTCCTATTATCGATTAACAAAAGAAGATATGGAAGAGATCACAAAGGAATGGTTGGCTGCGGACATATATGATGTAAACAGTCTAGAAACTACGCAAGATCTACCCAGACCTAGCATGCAACAAAAGATCAGCGAAGTGCAAGACTTAAGTAGTGCCTTGGTGAAGACTGCTTCCATCATGCCAGAGAAAGAGGGTGATGGTGAAGAATTAGAATAAGTCGAACAGAAGTGCAGAGACGAAGCAGATCTTTTGAAGAAGAGGAAGGGTTCACCTCAGAAACCTTCTTCCGAGAAGAAGTCTAAAGCTCCCGTGACTAAGTTGTAGACCACATTGACCCTAGACGACTTCAATTTCATCGCTTTAGCCCTGAAAGATGCTACTCTGGAGATAGTAGAGACACAGGAGGTGAAGCAAGAGTAGATGTATAATCATATCGAGATAGAGCTCCAAGGGGTGCAACATGCACTACAGTCTAGTCGCACAGTCTCCACTGTGCCTTTGACAATAGGAACACCAGAACTAGGGGATGAGCCAGCTCAACTCCACTGGATTGCTGATACAGTCGAAGCTTGCCTTCGATGGGATCAATAAGAAACAACGCAAGCCACTCAAGTTTTAACATAGTTACAGGGAGTTCTTATGGATCAGTGCATCATGTTAGAATGAGAAAAGACTTCTCTCCACGAAAAATGGGATGCAAAGAAAGTAGAGCTACAATAAAGCAAGGAACAATTGCTCGTAGAGAAACTTGAGATAAAGGACCTAGTCAACAAATCACCTCGCTCTGTGATCGTCCTCGAAGTACAGACAAAAGAATGGGTTCCACAACAGGTGGCACAATTGGAAGGAGTAATTTAGAAGCTCTAGCAGTGCATTGTAGATCTAGAGCTTTGCATAGTACCTGAGACCCCGCAGGAGATCAGAGACCAAAGAGAAATAACTTCCCGCAGCGCAGTTGATAGACTGGAATCTCTTTCCTCAGAGTGCAAGAAATTGAGTAGCCTCAATGCCCAGACATATGAGAACCTCACCAAAAACCCAGAGTTATATAAACTGCAGTCCCAACTCCAGGAGGTGAAGTATGAAGCTGAAACGCTATAGACGCAGTTGAAGGCCTTGTCACCTGTAGAAAGAATGAAGAGATCTCATGAATAACACATGGTCCAACAACAAATTCATATGATCTAGAGAAAAGTGGTGGAAGTGACTCAACGACTTCAACCGGTGCAAGACAAGGCATGTTAGCTGATCACAGAGGTTGAAAGCCACGGAGCAGAGCTAGAACAGGTTGTGAGTGCAACAGAACAATGCCTAGAGGGACCCATCAATGACGCACTCATCCAGGAGTTTTCTAAGCAAGAGGCCATAGCACAACAACATGTCGAAGAAGCTCAAGCCAAGCTCAAGGAATTTGAGGCAGAATTGATTAGACCAGAGTGACTCGGGACGAGTCACAGATGAGTGGTGGGGGCATGTTGGTCCTTGACCAAGTTTTGGGAGATACTTGGTCATGTTTGACCATTTTTGGGACTTCAATAGTCTGTCGAAGATGGAACGCCAGATGAAGTGGAGATTGCAGAATCTCGGCCCACTTTTGGGTTTTTGGGAATATGTAATGGGAAAGGGACGTCGGCCCGTGGGTTTACCCACGCTTAGGCCCACTTTTGTAATGTATAAATAGATATATAGGCATCTATCAGAGGATATAGGGATGTATGTGATGCAAGATAAGTACTAATATATTTTTTAAGTGCTATGTGCATGATTGTAAGAGGCTTACAGAGCTAAGTGCAAGTCGTTGCAAGGAGTTGTGGAAGGCTTTGTGTTGTAACGTAAGGAAGAAGGATCTAGTGAGATGTGCAGATCTTTTGTTCTATGCGAAGAAGGTATTTGGTGGCTCTGTGTTGTAACCAATTGAAGACGCTAGTAAAGAAGAAGAGTTGGTGGATGTAGCCCTAGGGTGGGGGTGAACCACGTAAATCTCTGTGTTATTCTTTGTGCTTTGACTTGATGTGTTTGTCCTTTCTTTTGCTAAGTGCTTTGATATATCTACTTATGCTTTGTGCTTATAGAGGTGTGTGAATGTTAGATCTAACATGTATGAAGATCTTAGTGCTGATCTACTGGATCTGATCTATTTTACTGTTGCTAAGTGATGAAATACCTTAGACCTAAGTGAATGTTGCGATGCTCTATGCTATTTGTGAAGTATACTAAGGGTTGAATATTGACAAATGATCTATGCTAAGTACTCTATAAGAGATATAATCACAAATCTGTGTCCCAGCTAAGGTTGCAAACACTTGAGTCCTGCAACCACCCCTGCCTCTACCTCGGGTGAGACTTCATCTACTTCGTATGTGTTGTCGAAAGGGCAGGTAGTTAGGGCTTTGTCCATGTGCTCTTGAGTGTTGAACCCTGGGTCTGCCCTTGTGCCAACAAAGATCCAAGAGAAAATTGAGAAGGGGGGGACATGTGGGGGGGCAAAAAGCCAAGAGTAAATTGAGAGGTGGGGATGCAAAAATTTTAATAATATAAGGAGGGGGATGGTTTGGCGGAAAAGAGGGGGATAAGAATAAATAGATAAAATCAAGGGCAAGGAAATGAATTAATTTAAAATTTGTGAAAATTTATGAAAAATGCTTAACAATCCCACATTTATAAACATATTATCTAACTTGAAAAAACCATAATTCTTTCCTCAACTCCCTTTTACTCATCTCGAATCATTCATGAAGCATTGAAAAATGAAAAACACCCAAATAATTTCAATCATGAGAATCTCAAAATCAGTTATTGTTGAACATTCCCACATTTATAAACATCTTATTTTCTTTGAAAAAACTAGAATTCTTGCCTCGACTCCCTTTTACTCATCTTGAATCATTCGTGCAGCACTAGAAATTGAAAAAAACCTGAATAATTTCAATCATGAAGATGGCTACAAGATTATCCAATCCTGGACACCCCTCATCCACCTTCTAGGTAACTAAACTTTCTACCCATTCTTGATCTTGTATAAAAAAATTCATAACTTTTAAATTAATATAATTTTTCACAAATTTCAAATTATTTTCTTTCCTCACCCTTTATTTTCTCCATTTATGTTTATCCCCCTCTTTTATGGGAGACTAGCCCCACACCCTCTTCTATTATTAAAATTATTGTATACCCCCCCCGCCCCCCGCTTTTTCATTTTTACTCCTAATTTTAATAAATTTTCTTTTATCTGTCTCTCATTTTTTCATCCCATCATATTTTTATTTTTTCTCTCAACGAATAATTTATTCATTTAATCATTTTTCACAAACGGTCATTTGAAAAATACCCCTTTCTACCCGGTTATTCATTTTCTTCACTCTATAAATTCTTAAACCAACACTCTTTTCTATTATCGCTTTCAGCTTTATCTGTCCCTGATGATGGGTGGAGAGTCCACTCAAAATTTTGGACAAACAATAATCTCACAAACTGTTCAATTTCAAATAAATTCAACAACAAATTCAACCTCTTTGGATAAGGTTAAAGGGGGATGTTGTCTATTTCTAGAAAGTTGAATACATGTTTTAGGAGTTTTATTCTAAATTTCTATAGGAGGATGTCTAATAGAATTGTCTTTTACAAAATTGTCTAATAGAATTGACTTCCTCATCTTCTTGTTCTAAAATAATTGAGGAAGTTTGGTTATTAATGATTCTCCCTTATCGTAGGTGAATATCTTGGTAGTCTACAAGGGAGATGGAATAGGTTGGATAGCTAGGTAGCTCAACATTATAAGTGACTTGGGTTACTTTATTATTTGGGTTATGGGTTGGGAAAGAAGTTGAGGAGGTAATTGTGGAGGATTATTTAATGGAAATTGCATAAAATTGCTAGTGTTAGTTCTACTTCTTGCTTCTTCTGTGCTCGCAATGTTTCCAACTGAGAACTAAGGGAGTTAAGAATATTAGTCTTAAAATCTTCTAACATATTACTAATTTCAACATTGTTGATTACAACTCTAGATAATTTTGTGATTCACATAGTGATATCTATGTGGCCCTTGTTTCCACCTCCAGGTAAGCAACGATCCATGTTTCCAACTAAATATCTATCTGATAACCACATATAGATTCTACTTTTCAAACGATAGGAACTTCTGATATTTATATCTATCTCTTGTTTCTTGGAATTTTATTTTATTTTTGGAAGAGCCATTGAAACATGGAAGAATATTAGATCTATAATACATATTGAAGAGTAGACTCTATGATTTTTTCAAGCATTGGAAAACTAAGTATTTTTATAAAAATATTTATTTATTTGCTCATGTGTTTATTTGATCTAAAGCACAAGTTTTGTGTCTTCTAAGCATTCAATTGAAAAGATTTATGTATTAAATTAGGAAATATGTGAAATGTGAGATTGTAAGTTCCACCTATTTGTTTTGAATGGTTTGCAATTTTTACCATCTCACAAGGAGTTGCACAATCTAGAGAAAAAAATAACTTCGGGTGAAATATCATAGATTTCTACGAAAGTTGTGAAGAGAAATCATGGATGAAACTAAAAAATTGGCTATGTTAAAAGTTATTAAGGTTATATTGTACATCAATAAACAAATACCAATACACCCCTCTATATCTACAAGGAAACACAAGGGAAATTCATGTTTTAGTTTCCAAAATAATGTAATCAATAATGAAAAGGAGCAGTCTGCAATCCTCAATGATATGTTGTTGTGGGAAGAGATACAACTAGCCTACTCCTACAAACTCACAATGTAGATTTTGTTATCTCCTCAAATAAATTGGTGGATTTATTTGCTTTTTAGGTGATAGGTGGTGATCTTAATTTATTTTTGAGCTTTTATAGCTGCAAAACTTGAGTTTTGGTTTTTGTCTAAGAAAATAATATGACCCATAAAAGTTTTTTTTTCAAAATTTTCATTATTCACTTTCAACAACTAACGTGTGTCCAAAACATGAGTGTTAGCTGTAGAAAGTGATAACTTTCAACAGCTAAGGTGCGTCTCTCACAAGTTCGTGAGCTGTGGAAAGTATCGAATTCCAAAGTATCCAAAGAAGCATGGTCGCGGGTCGTGCACTGTTGAAAGTGAAGACTTTCTGCAGCTATGGAGCGGTTTTTACAAGGTTGTGCGCTGGTGAAAATGAAAACTTTCCGTAGCTAAGGAGAAGTTCTTAAAAGGTCACGCGCTGAGGAAAGTGAAGACTTTCAACAGCTAACGGGGGTTTTCCAAAGGGTCATGCGCTGGTGAAAGCGACAAGTATGAACAACTAACAGGGGCGTTTTCCATGGGTCGTTGGCTGAAGAAAGCAGGAATCACGTGCGTGATATCCATGTCTAAAGGCAAATGATGATATGATCATCCCACGTCAGGAAAATCCAAATCATGCGCTGATGAAAGTGGGTAATGATGGAAACTCAATTATGCACATCAAAATAGGATCGCGATGCGAATCTGGCTCAGAAACTCACGTTCCACAATCATGGCATCAAGGATGGCCAGTTTGAATTCAGTATTACAGGTACAGAGGATGTACTGCCGGTATGATAACATCAAATCAAATCGTTGTTTCCATATCACACCCTGTTCATGGAGGTATGTCAAAGCTTCAAATGCTTTAAAACAGAGCCGACTCTCGAAGTACTTTCAACAGCGCAGAACCTCGGCTCGACCAACAGTTACAAGGGTTACAAATTGTCGGGATCTTCAAGTTATAGAATGGTGAGGAAGCGCAACAGTGCTCTACTCAAGAGAGAGCTGGATAACCTGTCCTTTTTATAGACACACCTCGAAGTCCAGAGACATTTTTCAAACGCAGGGTGTATTAAATTCGTTGAAAGATTGCAAATTGGTTGCCACCAGTCTACGGCAGAAGCTTTTGCCAAGACTTTCGATGGGAACAAAGCTCATGTTGGGTCCATGGAAATTAGAGTGGATGAAGCTGCTATTGCTGCAGCAACAAGCCTACCCAGAACCGGTCAGAGATGGTTTAAAACCACTGCTCCCAAAAAGCTGGATTTCAGAGCTTATTTGAAAGAGGGATACAAGCACAAGGCATGGAAAAAAGGTATGTTGGTTTCCTATCTAGAAGAAGAATGGCAGGAGTTGTTCAAAGGCATTCAATTGTACATTACTTCAGAGGGCAGATATGATAAAGTTATGATGTATCACATCAAACTCCTGGACCATTTCACTGACAAGACACCCATTAATTTACCTTTTTTCCTACATAAAAATTTGACTAAGGTTTGCAAGAATATTAGGGCTCAACCCTTGAGCATAAAAAGTACTCTATGCCACTTCGACCTCATAAAATTAATCATCCTGGAGGAATTGAAACAACAGGGAAGGATATGGAATCATTTTTTATTCTGGGAAGGTTTTGAAACACAGACCCAGCTGGAAAATGAACCAGGTAAAGCTTCAAAGAAACAGTCTTCTCCTCAAAGTAGTTCAAGAAAAAGAAGGACCCTACCAGGACCTCCAGAAGACAAAATTTCTGGAGTGAAGCCCCGCAGGTCGAAGAAAAGGTTAAAATTTGAGCAGACCATAGAGCAGACCACAGAGAAAATCACAGAGCGTCCTACAGAGAAGAGTATAGGGAAGAATATACTAAACTTACCCTATTCAGATTCAGAATCAGAGAAGCAAGATCAATGCCCTGTCACTGAGAATCCTGAGCAGACAACTAAGTGTGCACAAAAATATGAGACCTTCACTCATACAAAAGAGGGAGAAAAATCAAAAAGCTCCAAATCAAAGAAGTCTCAGAAGATTAAGCATCTCAAGGAGGTAATTTCCCAGCAAGAGGTTTTGGAAAGGGTAATTAAAGAAAGGTATAAGAAGTTGTCTGAGAACTTAGAAAAAACCAATACTGCATTTGAGAGATTGGCTAGGGAAAGTGTTAAAGAGAAGAAAAGAAATAAAAAACTCACCAAAGATTACAATAGCCTGTGGTGGCTTGCCAAACGCCTTAAAAGGCAGATAAGAAGGTTAAAACAAAAACAGAGGCAAAAATCTCATCCAGATCTGAAGGTTCTCGCTCAAGTTGTCGTTAGTATGCAAGGTGAGAAATCGGAAACACACTAAATTTTGATGAAATCGAAATTTTGGAGGTGAAAACTCATTTTGAGCGCAATCGGGGCTTTCACCAGCGCAAAGCTATATTTTATGACCCGTTAGCTGTGGAAAGTGACGGCTTTCAACAGCTAACCCGCAAAAAATTAAACGAGTTAGCTATTGAAAGCTGGAAAAGTAATTTTTGAAGCCAAGGACAAGACAGTTCATTCCAAACAAGTTTTGAAGGAGCTCTAGTGTATCAATGGGCTATCAGATCGCATGAAAAGGGTTCAGCATCAGAGGGTCAAGAGAATTTTGGTAACATATGCAAAACCATTTCCTAAAAAATTGACCATGAACGTTGGGAGATCCAACTGTCATGACAGGTGTCCTGCTATTCTTCACCACATTGCAGATACTAGGAGCTGAAGGATGCAGATGGTGAATTTTGGAGTTTGAAGACAGTTCGAGTTCCAAGTTTAGTGGTTAAGACTTTATTTTCAAGTTGTTTAGATAGAATTGAATTGTTTTTATTAAATACAGATCCATGTTTTTAGGATCTGTGAAACTGCTTGTAAGAGGCTATAAATGCCTATTTTTGATATGAAACAAAGGTTCGATTTTGGGTTCTACATGCTGCTACTGTAATCAAGAGACTTATTCTTAATATATGAAACATTGCAAGCTTCCTTCAGTTGTGTTGTCAGACTTTTTCTTTTCTGTTCTCTGATATCTTATGAGTGAATGATTTCTTTATTGGAGCTTATTCAATTTACATGTGACTGTCATCTCACTAGCTAATTGATTAAGTTAAGAATCATAAGTTATTTCCTTAGTTCTTAAACCAATTGTGCTTGTTTTATATGAGTATAATCTGGTTCATGAGCTATATTCTATTCCATTTAATCAAACCTTGTTTGATTGCATTCCTAGAAGGCCTTGTGATATTTGATATCTCTAGACAGTCTTAAACACACAGTCCAGTCCCTAGATATTCATCTTGATCCAAAAACCACATCAATTATTAAGAAAATATTTCCCAAAAAGAGTTAGTTACCAGGCATCTCCGACTTACAGCCTAGGAGAGTTTCCTGGAGTGATAACAAATTGGCGTCGTTGCCGGAGAGAGGAGATCGAAGCTTAGCTTCTCTGGGAGACGACATAGATCTAGTTCTTGATGATAGACAAGAAATAGACACTATCAGGTTGTACATTTTCTATCTGGCGAATCCATTGAAATGAAGTGGCTCCAAAAAGAGCTCACACCAGGGAAAACCCAGAAGGCCCATTGATCACACCAGTTCTTGATCCAGAGAAGATCATCAGCAAGGGAAAAGCTTTGTAAAGACAGGCTTCCGGATCTGTAAGGGAAGTTGATTCAGGTATTCAAACTGATACTCATCCTTCCATATCTAAAAAGTATTTGGTTGAACCCCTTGCTGAAACTCAAAATTCCCAGGAAATAAAAAATTCATCTCAAGTTTCTAAGGTAGAAGAACCTTCATTTTCTTCTAATATCACTGATTCTGTTCTTGAGATTGACATTTCATCCCATCCAAAAGAAGTGAATATAAAATCCTCCAAACAGAAAGAAAATTCTTCTTCATCTTCTTTTGATTCATCACCCATCAAATCTTTGAAAGGTGTCTTATACACTCACACCAATCTGCTTGTTCTTGAAGAAATTCTCCATGATCTGTCCTCTAATGGTGAAGAGAATTTAGCGTTGTTGCTTGGTCAATTTTATAAAGCCTCTTATTTTTGACCGATTTCTAAACCTTCTGCTCAAGACGAAGTAAGACAACCATTCTATTCTAACTCGGGCAGCTCATCTCCTCCATCATCTCCTACAAGTTCCTCATCTGTATCAATCACCAAGACTGCCATGGCTACCCCTTTGACCAGGATGGAACAGATCTTGGCAAACAGATATGCCCCACTTGTATTGCCAAATCCCTTGTATGCCATGCCAACAGGTGACTATCAGAAATATATGCCAAAGTTTACAGGAGCAGGGGAGTATACTGTTGAAGAACACATTGAATATTTTTATGCTTATGCATAAAACATTAATATTTTAGAAGAAGATGTGTGGACTAGAGTTTTTGTTCAGAGTTTGGATGGCCAAGCCCGAAAGTGGTTCAAAGAGCTACCAGCAAATTCGATCACTGGCATTGAACAATTAGATGAGGTATTCTTGAAGCATTGGGGAGAAAGAAGAGATATGTTATACTACATTTCTGAGTTTGGAAATTTGAAGAGGGATGATGGAAAGTCGGTCTCGGACTTCATCAAGAGATTTAATAAAATGTTTGGTAAGATCCCTGCAGATATTAAACCAAGCGATGCATCGGCAAAGACCACATTCTCTACTTCCTTTGATTCAGAGTTTTGTCTTATCCTTAGAGAAAGACGATCAACCACGCTTGCTTGAATGCAAGATGCCACCCTCGAGGTTGAGGCTCACATTACAGCATCTCAGAAGCTTAAAGGAAGGGCTGAGAGGAAGAAGTCTGATGTTGAGTCCTCTTCTTCTTCTAGTAGTAAAATGGAAAAGATGGCAAAGATGTTAGACAGTCTGATGTCTAAAATGTCAAAGTTAAAGGTTCAAAATCAGCAACCAACAAGGGAAAAAGAGCCAAATTCTTTTTCCCCCAGAAATACAAATGCTTTTCCTTATAGAAGGAATAATCCACAAGTTCAGATCCTTCAAAGAGATAGAAATCCAGTTGATGATCAGAGGGTCATACCACCTTTTCAAAATGCAGTATTAGATGAAGAGCAACAACCACCTCACGATGAAATCGAAGATGCAGACGAGATAAATTGTTTTGGTGATGAAAACGATTCTTCATTTTTGACACAGGTAGACTATGAAGAAGCCCTGATGGACCAGCAAATTCAAGAAGCAGGTGTTGAAGGAGCTGTCTACTTGACAGATGATCAGAAAGGTTACAACTTAAGGTCCAAGAAGAATACTGTTCCAAAAACACCCATTGCTGCTCCTGTGGAGAACAAGGAAGATTCTGCTCTTGTGAAGAGTAAAGAGGTTGCTGCCAAGCAGCCTCTCGCTCCTAAAAAATAGACCCCCCTTCCAGCAAAACAAATGAAGAAACAAACTCAGCCCCCAGCCAAGGAGCAAGTCATTCTCAAAGCTCCTTCCCATGAGGTAAAAGTTTCAGACAAGCCATCTTCCTCTTTCAATTTTGAATCAAAAATTCAAAAGGTTAAGATACCAATGCCTTTAACTAAACTCATGAAGAATGAAATATTTAGATCAGCCATCCTAAAGTATCTTGAGTCAAAAACCTCTCCATCGGATGATTTCGTTAATCTACAAGATGATCAGCCTAAAGTGACCATAGGGCCTATGATAGAAGACCGAGACGATTCTTTTCCACCATTTTACATATCCTTAAATGTCCATGACAAAATCCTTCACAATTGTTTGCTTGATTCTGGGGCATCACATAATCTTATGCCAAAGGCGGTGATGGATGAGCTTGGTCTCGAAGTCACCAAACCATATCAAGATCTTTTCTCCTTTGATTCTAAAAAAGTCAGATGTCTCGGCCTCATCAAAGACATGGTTATTAACCTTGCTCAACTGCCAATGAGAAGCATGGTTATGGACGTGGTGGTTGTTGATATTCCACCTAAGTTTGGGCTTCTTTTGTCTCATTCATGGGGAAAAAGATTAGGAGGTACATTGCAGATGGATCTGTCATATGCTATGATTTCAGTGTTTGGGGGGGAGATGAAAAGACTTTACAGGGAAAACCAACTTGCTTACATCATCAACGATGGAAAGAATTCCGTCAATCATCCTATCTATGCTGTGGATACAGATTTTGGTTCATGCATCCTTCAGATTGATGATGGTCAATCAACTCCTATGCAACTAGTGAAGCCTATGGAACAACAGTCTAAAAGTGAAGACATTTTAGTCTGAAAGTGAAGCCTATGGCCAACACTAAGGATTCAGCAGGTGCTGGAATAGTTCTGATCTCTCCCTCAAAGGAGACCATATCTTTGTCTTTCAAGCTCGACTTCAGAACTACTAACAACATAGCAGAGTATGAGGCTCTGCTATTGGGATTAAATTCAGCCAAAGAGATGGGCATAAAAGGTTTGAAGGTTTTTGGAGATGTAGACCTCATTATACAACAAGTAAACAACACCTTTCAAGCTAAGCATGTCAAATTGAAGGCTTACAGGGACGAGGTATGGAAAGTGCGTGATTCTTTTTCTGTTTTTGAAATTTCACATATACCAAGAGATATGAATCAGCTCGCTGATTCTCTTGCTGTTTCAGCCAACACATTCATTCCTCCCATGCCCCCTAAGCTCAGTTATGAGGTTCAAGTAAAATACCGACCATCCTTACCTGACAATGTCAAATATTGGAAAGTGTTTGAAGATGATGATGAACTCAACAGATTTATCCAAGTGGTGGACGAATTTTCTGATTTGCATATTGATCAGCAGAATCTAAATGAAGAAGAATCACAGAAACCTGAGCTAAGGAAAAAATTGGGTCAGCATGATATTGTTCAGCTACCCAACAATTATATACCTTGAGGTTTGGTGCCCTTAGAAAGGCTCTTTGATCAGAATGATGTTCCTTACAATCCAGAGAAAAAGGAGAAAGATCCAGCTGTTCATGAGCATAACATAGGAGGTAAAAGCCAGCCCAAATTTATAAATTTGTCTTCCGAATTGACTGTTGAACATAAATCCAAATACTGTAGTGTTTTGAAGGAGTTTTCTGATGTTTTTGCTTGGAAATATAGTGACCTAAAGACCTATGACCCTGATATTATTCAGCATAAGATACCTCTTGAAAAAGACACTATTCTGTTCAAGCAAAATCTCAGGCCTATCAGTCCTCTTCTGATGCCTGTGTTTCAGAGAGAAATTAAAAAACTCCTCGATGCCAAGATCATAATTCCCTTGAGATACTCCAAATGGATTGCCAATCTGGTGATCGTAAGAAAGAAGAATGGTGAGGTCAGATTGTGTGTAGATTTCAGAAACCTAAACAAATGCTCTAAGAAGGACAACTATCCCCTCCCTAAGATGGAACACTTGTTGCAGAGGGTTTCAGGGGCCAAGGTCATGTCTTTCTTTGATGGCTTTTCCGGTTACAATCAGATTTTTGTCCACTCTGATGACCAGGAGAAGACAACATTTACCACTCCTTGGGGTACCTTTATGTACGCCAAGATGCCATTTGGGCTAATGAATGCCGGGGCCACATTCCAAAGGGCCATGGACATAGCCTTCGTGGGAGAAAAGGACAAGTTTGTCCTCATATACCTTGATGATATCACAGTGTATTCCAGCAGCCATGAGGAGCATCTGAAACATTTGAGAAGAGTATTCTTAAAATGCAGGCAGTTCGGGATCTCATTGAATCCCAAGAAATCCCAGTTTTCTCTAAGGAAGGGTAAGCTCTTAGGCCACATCATCTCAGCAGAAGGTGTAATGATTGATCCAACACGAGTGGAAGCAATTCAAAAGATGTCCTTGCCGAGGTCCAAAAAGGACATTCAATCACTGCTTGGTAAGATAAATTTTGTTAGAAGGTTTGTGCCGAATTTTGCTGAATTAATCAAATACATAACATGCATGCTGAAAAAAGGGTCTGAGATAAAATGGACAGACAACACGAGAAGCTCTTTTCAGGATATCAAGCAAGAAATCATCGAATTACCGATTCTGATCAACCCATATTACAGTAAGACTTTCTATGTCTTTTCTTTTGCTTCTTACGACACAGTGGCAGCGGTCCTGCTTCAGAAAGACGATGACAACTTTGATCATCCCATGGCTTTCTTCAGCAAAACACTCAGGGATGCTGAACTAAGGTATGACCCTATCGAGAAACAAGCTTATGCTCTCATAAAATCTTTAAAATTCTTCAGAATTTATATTCTTCACTCAAAGGTCATCGCATATGTTCCCTCATCTTCTGTAAAAGATGTTTTGACTCAGCCGGATATTGACGGAAAGAGGGCAAGATGGATTGCAAAGATGATTGAGTTCAATATTGAAGTAAAGCCGACCAAACTGGTAAAAGGCCAGGGCCTTGCCAAGATTTTAACGGAGGAAAATCATAAGCTGCTGGATATTAATTTCATAGGAGAAAGTTCAGAAAATTTACAGACAGAGTTGGCAGCGGAAGGGCAGCATGACAGTCAACAAGTGGCAGAGCACTTGTCTTCCTATGAATGGTATTCTGGCATCATACATTTTCTGCAAAATCTTGAAGTTCCTCCTGAACTCAGTTTGACTCAAGCTCGAGCTCTCAAGCTCAGAGCTATCAAATTCTGCATTTATAATAATCTGTTATATTGGAGAGACCCTGCTGGTTTGCTTCTCAGGTGTTTAGATAAAGAAGAGTCTGTCGAAGTGACACATCAGTTTCATTCATCCATTTGCGGCGGTCATCATTACTGGAAGACTACTGCCCATAAGATCCTGAGGGATGGATATTGTTGGCCTTTCCTCTTCTCAGATGTGTGTGCATTCATCAAATCTTGCGACAAATGCCAAAGATTTACTGGTAAGGACCAGCTAAAATATTTACCCATGAGACCTATAGTGGTGAATGGCCCTTTTTAGCAGTGGGGTTTAGATTTTATAGGTGAGATAAATTCTTCATCCAGTGGTCAGCACAACTGGAATCTGATAGCCACGGATTATTTCACAAAGTGGATAGAGGCGATTCCCACCTGGAATGCTACACACAGGTAGTCATGAATTTTCTCTATGAAAATATTTTAAGCAGATTTGGTTGTCCCAAGAGGTTGGTGGCAGATAATGCAACAACGTTTAAAGAAGAAGCATTGGTAGACATGTGTGAATCAATGGGAATCCAGCTGGTACACTCGACTCCCTACTATCCTCAAGGTAATGGCTTGGCTGAATCGTCAAATAAAAGCTTGATCAAAATCATAAGAAAACTGTTAGAGGAAAATAAAAATAATTGGGATTCCAAACTGAAATTTGCTTTGTGGGCAGACAAAGTAACTATTAAAAAATCCATAGGAACTTCCCCATTCAAGCTGGTTTATGGGACTGATGCAATTTTTCCTGTTCAGTTAGTTTTGCCTGTGGCTAAGTTCTTTCAGGAAGAGCAGACCGAGCCAAATGACATGGTAAGAAGGATGCTTGATTTGGTGGAACTGCAACAAGCTCGCGAACAGTTAGTGGACAGATCAGAAGCTCATCAGATGAAGATCAAAAAGACTTTTGACAGAAAGGCGAAGGTGGACAATTTTCAGATTGGTGATTAGGTTCTAAAGTGGGATGCTCTTAGAAAGGACAAAGGCAAGCATAAGAAGTTCAATTCCTTGTGGACGGGACCTTTTATGATTACTCAGGTGCAAAACAACAACACTTTCATTCTGCAGAATCTGGAAGGTGAAGAAATGTTCAGTGGCCCGGTAAACGGGCGATTTTTAAAACTCTATTTCGTCTAAGGCTGTGAAGCCAAGACATTGTAATGTTACTGTTAGTTTTTATTTTTGAATAACTCCATGCCCAATGGAAACACTAGCAGATAGTTTAGTTTTTAGGTTCTTTTTCAGGAAAGGCATTGATTCTATGATTCTTGAAACCTCACAGGGAGGTGTTCATCCCCAATAGGAGCCAGTGTTATCTCCTCAAATAAATTGGTGGATTTATTTGCTTTTTAGGTGATAGGTGGTGATCTTAATTTATTTTTGAGCTTTTATAGCTGCAAAACTTGAGTTTTGGTTTTTGTCTTAGAAAATAATATGACCCATAAAAGTTTTTTTTTCAAAATTTTCATTATTCACTTTCAACAGCTAACGTGTGTCCAAAACATGAGTGTTAGTTGTAGAAAGTGACGACTTTCAGCAGCTAAGGTGCGGCTCTCACAAGGTCGTGCGCTATGGAAAGTATTGAATTCCAAAGTATCCAAAGAAGCAGGGTCGCGGGTTGTGCGCTGTTGAAAGTGAAGACTTTCCGCAACTATGGAGCGGTTTTTACAAGGTTGTGCGCTGGTGAAAATGAAAACTTTCCGCAGCTAAGGAGCAGTTCTTAAAAGGTCACGCGCTGAGGAAAGTGAATACTTTCAACAGCTAACGGGGGTTTTCCACAGGGTCATGCGCTGGTGAAAGCGGCAAGTATGAACAGCTAACAGGGGCGTTTTCCACGGGCCGTTGGCTGAAGAAAGCAGGAATCACGTGCGTGATATCCACGTCTAAAGGCAAATGATGATATGATCATCCCACGTCAGGAAAATCCAAATCATGCGCTGATGAAAGTGGGTAATGATGGAAACTCAATTCTGCACGTCAAAATAGGATCGCGGTGCGAATCCGGCTCAGAAACTCACGTTCCACAATCATGGCATCATGGATGGCCAGTTCGAATTCAGTGGTACAGGTACAAAGGATGTGTTGTCGGCCTGATAACATCAAATCAAATCGTTGTTTCCATATCACATCCTATTCGTGGAGGTATGTCAAAGCTTCAAATGTTTTAAAACAAAGCCGACTCCCGAAGTAATTTCAATAGCGCGGAACCTCGGCTCGACCAACAGTTACAGGGGTTACAAATTGTCAAGATCTTCAAGTTATAGAATGGTGAGGAAGCGCAGCGGTGCTCTACTCAAGAGAGAGCTGGATAACCTGTCCTTTTTACAGACACACCCCGAAGTCCAGAGACATTTTTCAAACACAAGGTGTATTAAATTCATTGAAATATTGCAAATTGGTTGCCACCAGTCTACGATAGAAGATTTTGCCAAGACTTTCGATGGGAACAAAGCTCATGTTGGGTCCATGGAAATTAGAGTGGATGAAGTTGCTATTGCTGCAGAAACAAGCCTACCCAGAACCGGTCAGAGATGGTTTAAAACCACTGCTCCCAAAAAGATGGATTTCAGAGCTTATTTGAAAGAGGGATACAAGCACAAGGCATGGAAAAAAGGTATGCTGGTTTCCTATCTAGAAGAAGAATGGTAGGAGTTGTTCAAAGGCATTCAATTGTACATTACTTAAGAGGGAAGATATGATAAAGTTATGATGTATCACATCAAACTCCTGGACCATTTCACAGGCAAGACTCCCATTAATTTACCTTTTTTCCTACATAAAAATTTGACTAAGGTTTGCAAGAAGATTAGGGCTCAACCCTTGAGCATAAAAAGTACTCTATGCCACTTCGGCCTCATAAAATTAATCATCCTAGAGGAATTGAAACAATAGGGAAGGATATGGGATAATTTTTTATTCTGGGAAGGTTTTGAAACACAAAACCAGTTGGCAAATGAACCAGGGAAAGCTTCAAAGAAACAATATTCTCCTCAAAGTAGTTCAAGAAAAAGAAGGACCCTACCAGGACCTCCAGAAGACAGAATTTCTGGAGTGAAGCCCCGCAGGTCGAAGAAAAGGTTAAACTTTGAGCAGACCACAGAGAAGACCACAGAGAAAATCATAGAGCGTCCTACAGAGCAGAGTATAAGGAAGAATATACTAAACTTACCCTATTCAGATTCATAATCAGAGCAGCAAGATAAATGCCTTGTCACTGAGAATCCTGAGAAGACAACTAAGTGTGCACAAAACTATGAGACCTTCACTCATACAGAAGAGGGAGAAACATCAAAAAGCTCCAAATCAAAGAAGTCTCAGAAGATTAAGCATCTCAAGGAGGTAATTGCCCAGCAAGAGGTTTTGGAAAGGGTAATTAAAGAAAGGTATAAGAAGTTGTCTGAGAACTTCGAAAAAACCAATACTGCATTTGAGAGATTGGCTAGGGAAAGTTGTAAAGAGAAGAAAAGAAAGAAAAAAATCACCAAAGATTACAATAGCCTGTGGTGGCTTGCCAAACGCCTTAAAAGGCAGATAAGAAGGTTAAAACAAAAACAGAGGCAAAAATCTCATCCAAATCTGAAGGTTCTCGCTCAAGTCGCCGTTAGTATGCAAGGTGAGAAATCGGAAACACACTAAATTTTGATGAAATCGAAATTTTGGAGGTGAAAACTCATTTTGAGCACAATCGGGGCTTTCACCAATGCAAAGCTATATTTTATGACCCGTTAGCTGTGGAAAGTGACGGCTTTCAACAGCTAACCCGCGAAAAATTAAACGAGTTAGTTGTTGAAAGCTGGAAAAGTAATTTTTGAAGCCAAGGACAGGACAGTTCATTCCAAACAGGTTTTGAAGGAGCTCCAGTGTATCAATGGGCTATCAGATCGCATGCAAAGGGTTCATCATCAGAGGTTCGAGAGAATTTTGGTAACATATGAAAAACCATTTCCTAAAAAATCGACCATGAACATTGGGAGATCCAACTGTCAAGACAGGTGTCCTGCTATTCTTCACCACATTGCAGATACCAGGAGCTGAAGGATGCATATGGCGAATTTTGGAGTTTGAAGACAGTTCGAGTTCCAAGTTTAGTGGTTAAGACTTTATTTTCAAGTTGTTTAGATAGAATTGAATTGTTTTTACTAAATACAGATCCATGTTTTTAGGATCTGTGAAACTGCTTGTAAGAGGCTATAAATGTCTATTTTTAATATGAAACAAAGGTTTGATTTTGGGTTCTACATGCTGCTACTGTAATCAAGAGACTTATTCTTAATATATGAACCATTGCAAGCTTCCTTCAGTTGTGTTGTCAGACTTTTTCTTTTATGTTCTCTGATATCTTATGAGTGAATGATTTCTTTATTGGAGCTTATTCAATTTACATGTGACTGTCATCTCACTAGCTGATTGATTAAGTTAAGAATCATAAGTTATTTCCTTAGTTCTTAAACCCATTGTGCTTGTTTTATATGAGTATAATCTGGTTCATGAGCTATCTTCTATTCCATTTAATCAAACCTTGTCTGATTGCATTCCTAGAAGGCCTTGTGATATTTGATATCTCTAGACAGTCTTAAACACACAGTCCAGTCCCTAGATATTCATCTTGATCCAAAAACCACATCAATTATTAAGAAAATGTTTCCCAAAAAGAGTTAGTTACCAGGCATCTCCGACTTACATCCTAGGAGAGTTTCCTAGAGTGATAACAGGTTCCTTGACAATAACGACACGTCACATCACAATACAAGTTTGGATTTTTTTTTTGCAATTCATATCACACCCACAATATTGTTAAATTATAGAAATTATTGGAGAATTAAAGGATTAGGTAGACCAAAGAGATAATATTCCAAGAGAGAGGTGGTGTCTAAATACACCATTACATCACTTAAGCACGATTGAGC
>ML846997.1:0-35097 GCA_009831015.1 Picea engelmannii
ATCTAAGCTCCCTATTGTATAGTTTTAATGAAGCACTGGTTTTCCTTGGTTATGTATCTATATGTGAAATTTCTTGTCTAATGATAGTCAGCTTCTTATTCCATCTAGTTTCCATCTAATGTTGAAATATTTTATGATTTACTGAGTCACATGAAGCATATTGACAATGTTATATAAATTTTTTATGGTAAAGCTGTCATGATTTATTTCAATGTTATTGTTTTTAAATTCTTCCTCTTCGGGCTATTGGAAGCTTGATGCTCACAACAGACCATTGCACTTTCTCACATATGTCTTCCTTGTAATCACCTTTACTGCAACCTACTGACTAAATTTAGAATAATACCTCACCTGTCCATGCATATCCCTAGTCCAAAATTTTGAGTTAAAACGATATTGTATTGAGTTTACTTTCAATTGATCACCCTTTTTATAAACCAATTGTGACATATAACTGATGGGTGTCGATCTCTTCTCCTACTGCAATCCAAGAGTGACTTTTGACACTAACATTTCTGGTGTCATTGCTGGGGATGAAGTTGAATATTTTCCCCGGAATTGAACGACATTGAGCCTCTGATTCTGAAGGCGCATTAGGTATCAGAGCCCTTCAAGATTTCTATTGTGCACCTGGTGACTCCATTGTGACAACTCCACTAAGGAAAACCTGTTGTTTCAGTCGTGGATTCCAAAGGCAGACACATGAGTTCTACCCTGTAACTGCTCTTGGTGACACCTGAAGCAGATCCAAAGAATATTATCAGAAAGGGAAAGGCCCACAGAGAAGGAGCTTCTACTTTTGAACAAGGTATTTCTGATAATTTTCCATCTCCTTCTCTAGAAACTCCACTTTCTGCTTCTCATTTTGTTGTCATACCTTTTGTTGGAGTTTCTAGAACTCTAAATTTTGGGAGTGTTCCTGTTGAGTTTTCACCTCCTAGTCTGGGATTGGAGAGAGAAATCCTTGTCACTCTTATCTCCCCTCAAAGTGTACCTTGGTCTAGATCGAGGAACTTAGGATATTTTCCTACCCTATGATTTAACACCCCTCCTCATATTATTGTTGCTACTATTGTACCCACACCAAGATATGCTCCCTTGATCCCTATAGTTTCCCCTATCCAAACACCTTCTCCTCCTAGTTCTCCTCCACCTAATATCCCTATGGTAGGAGAAAATCCCCCCATGACCAGGATGGAGGCCATTATAGCTGCTAGGTATTCTCTTGTTTTGTTACCTCAACCTCTCAATGCCCTTCTAGTAGATGGCTACCTTAAGCAGCTACCCAGGTTTACAGGCAAAGGGGAAATAACTGGAGAAGAACACCTTGAAGCTTTTTACAATTTCACAGATCATCATGTCATCATGCATGAAGATGTATGGATGAGGATTCTTGTTCATAGCCTTGAAGGTGAGTCTAGGAAGTGGTTTAGGGCCCTGCCTCCTGGATCCATCGATGGGATAGAGGCTTTGGATAATGCCTTCTTGAGACAGTGGGGAGATAAGAAAGACTTCATGTATTACATGATAGAGTTCAGGTCTTTGAATAGAAAGGAAGGAGAGTCTGTCTCTGACTTCTCCTAGAGGTTCAATAAGATGTACAATAATATCCCTGCTGAGATAAATCCCTCAAAATATTCAGCCAAAATTACTTATGCCAACACTTTTGACCTATATTTTTGCCTTTTGTTGAGGGAAATATGAGCCAATTCCCTAGCTCATAGGTAGGACTCAGCTGTGGAAGTTGAGTCAAATATATTGGTTGTTGATCGACTTAGAAATAAAGTTGATAGAGACATGCCCAGAAAGATATCTGAAGCCTCTACATCCAGTTCTTTTACAACTTACCCTCAAGTGGATGAATTGACAAAGATGGTAAAGAATTTTTCTGTAGAGATGAAGAAAATGAAAGCGGAGGGAAAATAGACTTACAAAAATCCTTAGAATGTTGATAATAGAGGAAATTTTAGGAGGCCAAACAACAATGTTCCACAGATTATGCCAAGGGAATAAAGAAGTAGAGATAGAGATGATCAAAGGATTCAAACCCCTCTCCAAAATAACTTGGTTGATGATGAGGGAGGAGAGGAGATAGATGAGCTTGGTCCTGAAATTCACTGTATTGAAGACACCTCCCCTTTCCCCCATCTGAATCGATTTGCATATGAATAATCCCTCATGAACAGTCAAATCAATGAACTGCATAAGGGGGAGAAGGATAAATCCAACACTACTCCTAACAGATACAACATCAGATCAAAGAAGAATGAAGGGAAGTCTGACATCCTTGATTATCCCCTCAGATCAAAAATGCCTGCTAAGCCCGCAACACTCACTACCAAGGAAAAGAAAACTTAGAATATTTTGTCAACAGTCAAAGACCCTATCCCCGAGGTAAGGGAAATTCCTAAGTCTCCTTCCTCCTTTAGTTTCAAGCATGAAATTCAAAAAATTAGAATTCTTGTACCCCTCTCGGAACTAGTTAAAAATGAAGATTTCAAAAGGTCCCTCTCCAAACTGTTGCAGTCCAATCCTCCTCAGCTTACCACAGACTCAGTAAATCTCCAAGATGAAAATCCAATAGTCATCCTAGGTCCCATGGTAGAAGATAGAGATGATTCATCCCCTCCCTTCTACACATCTCTGAACATACACAATAAGGTGATGCATAACTGCCTGATGGATTTAGGGGCTTCCCATAACCTCATGCCCAAAATAGTCATGGAAGAATTGGGACTGGAAGTAACAAAGGCCTATCATGATTTGTACTCTTTCGATTCAAGAAGGTTGCAATGTCTTTGATTCATCAAGGACTTGGTGGTGTCCTCATTTTAGCTGCCAATGAAGAGTGTGGTCATGCACACTGTAGTAGTTGATGTTCCCCCCAAGTTTTGCATGTTGTTGTCAAGATCTTGGATTAAAATGCTTGGAGGAACATTACAGATGGACCTCACATATGCCACTATTCCAGTGTTTGGAGGAGAGAAAAAAAGATTGTACAGAGAAGTTCAGTTGGCTTACATTGTCAGTGTTGGCACAGGGGCAGACCCAGGGTTCAACGCTCAAGACCGCACCAACAAAGCCCTAACTACCGACCCTTTCGGCAACACCTTTGAAACAAATGAAGTCTCACCCGAGGTAGAGGCAGGGGTGGTTCCAGGACTCAAGTGTTTGCAACCTTAGCTGGGACACTGATCTATGATTATAATACTTAATACAACTCTTAGCATTGTTAGTTACTTAATATGTAATCACTATTCACTTCGCTGATACAACAGAGCTTCGCAATATTCATGCCAATCTATAGTATTCAAGCACTTAGCATATACAAGTGGATCAGAATGAGCATATCAAGAACTAAACATGACTATCTAGATCAGATCTAACATTCTCACATATGATAAGCACAAAGAATAAATAGATCTATCTAAACATATCATATCACTTAGCATATAACATATGAACACATCAAGGCAAAGCACAAAGCACACAACACAATGTTTACGTGGTTCACCCCCACCCTAGGGCTATGTCCACCAACTCTTCTTCTTTATTGTCTTCAATAAATAGGTTACAAGCATAGAGCCTCAAAACCCTTACTCCACACAGGACAAAAGATCTGTGCAGCTTGCTAGATCCTTCTTCCTTGCACTAGAACACAAAGACTTCTATAGTCTCTCACAGGGACTTGCACTTGGCTCTGTAAGCCTTACAAAAAATGCACAAAGCCTTGATCACACGGATTCAACTCTTGGCACTTAGCCTACATCACATAGATATATCATCCACTACTTCTCTATATGGCCTAGACATCTATATATACATACAAAAGTGGGCCTAAGCATGGGTAAACCCATGGGCTGACATCCCTTTCCCATTACATTATCCCCTAAAACCCAAAAAGGACCCAAAAAGGGGTCTAGCTTCGACAATTTATGGTTCGCGTTGCGCTCCATATTTGACAAGTTGTTGAAGTCCCAAAAATGGTCAAATATGACCAAGTGTTCCTCAAAACTTGGTCAGGGCCAACAAGCCCCCAACACTCACCTGTTACTCGTCCTGAGTCACTCAGGTATGGGTAAATTTTCCTCAAAGGTCTTGAGCTTGGATCGAGCTGCTTCAACTTGTCTTTGTGCTACTGCTTCTTGCTTAATGAATTCCTGAATAACTGCTTCACTGATAGGTCCTTCCAGTTGCTGCTCGACTGTAACAAGTACTTGTTCTAGTAGTGTTCCTTGGCCTCCAATTTCTTCAAACAGTAGGTAGGCCACCTCCTAGATCGGCTAGAGTTTCTAGGTGACTTCCATCACTCTGTTCTTCATGGTAGGAATTATTTGTTGGGCAGTGCGCTATTCCTGGGATCTCTTCATCCTCTCAATGGGTGACAAGAGCTTGAGCTACGCCTGTACTGTATCTACGTGCTACTTTGCTTCCTGTAGTTGGGACTCTAGTTTCTTCAACTCTGGGTCTTTAGACAGTTGTTCATATATCCATGCTCTTCTGCTACTTAGTTGTTTACATTCAACAACAAGTGTTTTAATCCTCTCGACTACACTCTGAGAATTCAATTCTCGTTGGTCGCACACTTCTTGTGGAGTCCGTGGTATGGTCTAAAGCTCTAATTCCACGACCCTTTGTTAAATTTATTGAATAACTTCAACCAAATTCATCACTTGGCACTCTATGGGCTCTTCAGCCTTCTTCTCTAAGTTGGTCACAGAGTGAAATGCTCTATTGACTACTTCTTCAATTCCTATCTTCTTTGCAAGCAGCTGCTCTTTCTCTTTTTGGATCTTCGCTCTATCTTCTTAAATTTTTTCTTGGAGAGCATTCTTCTCTTGTTGCGCGGCTTGGCATTGTTCAATAATTTCCTCCTGTTCTTTCTTTAGGGCCTGGGTGGTCTGTGCTTTTTCTTCCTGAGCATGTCAAAGGTGTACTTTGATTGTATCAACAATCTTGTAGCGCTGAACTGATTCATCTCCCACTTCTGTTGTTCCTTCTGGCAGAGGTGCAATAGAGATTGCTCGGCTATATTGGAGTGCTTGTTGTACTCCTTGGAGCGTGATCTCAATTTGGCTATACATTTGTTCCTACTTTGCCTCCTTCTTCTCTATGATTTCCTTTGAAGCATCATTGACCACTGCAACAATGAAATCAAAGTCATCCAACGTGAGGGCATTTCTTATCTTGGTTACAAGGGTTCTTGGTTTCTTTCTGGAGGAAGATTTCAGAGGTGAGACCTTCCTTTTCTTCGATGAGTCTTCTTCATCCCTAGGCAATGGTACTTCAACTTTATGTTGTTCAGTTTCTGTACCTTCTTCATCATCACCTTCTTCATATAGTGTAATGGAAGCCATCCTTATCGATAGGCTGTCAACATCCTGGACTTCTTCAGTACTATTTGTCATCTTTTCTTTCTTTGTCTTACTGGGCCCAGGTGTATCCTGTGAAGTTCTGGGGCTGTTGATGTCAGACATTTCTGCAGGGTCTGCTGAAACAAGGAGGTTCTCCAACCATTTCTTGGTGATCTATTCCAAGTCTTCTTCTATCAACTTATAATAGGACTAAAGTTGTTCCTGGTGCTCATCAGCATGTTGGGTTAGGTATATAAAGTGGTGGTCCACACTGAAATTTATCAGAGGTCAGAATCTCTATAAAGTGTTCATGGTTATGCGAGGTTCACTCCTTATGGATTCTTTCAATTGGTTATAGTATGCGTGGAAAACGACATTAGATTTCCATTTCTTTCTCATGTTGTTCGAGTACCATAAGGTACTGAACTTCGTGGCTAGTGTCTCAAAGGGGTCAAGGTCCGGGAAGGTTGTGCCTTTCGGTAGCTCCGATGCAAAAAAAGTGATCAATATCAGGAGCTAGCTAAAATGGAATTCATACCCCTAATCCTAGGCTTCTCTGCAGTCACTCTCCAATTGATTCACCAGGTACTTTGCCCAGTTCATTTGTAGTCCCTCTGTGCACTTTCCTTCGAGGTCAACTACAAATCCAGATACTTGTGTTGGTCGATTCTTATGTACCAACTTCCCTGCGATCAGTTGGCATGTGAGGCACACTGCGCCACTTTCAATATAAGCTACCTTGCAGCCTCTCACGCCTTTCTCAACATCGCCATAGGCTTCTTTGATCTTCTGCGCAAGAGCGCGGTTTGTGGTCTTTCCAAGATAGTACTCATGGGGATCTGGGCCCTACATGATAAGCCCGATGATCCTATTGATCAATGTCCGATCAAAAGTTATGTGATGGTCTAACCACAGGTATCCTCCGTGGTAACTTTCTAACAACAATTTTACACAAGCATTCACCTCCTGGTGTCCGCCGAAGTGTGGTATTTTCATAACATTGAGTAAAGTAGACTGCGCAAGGTTCATCATCCATTGTTGAGGGATGAGATTCAAATTCTTTCCCTTAGTTCTCGTCAAGTACTTATACGGGGTGAGCATGTTGTAAAATTTATTGTCCCCCAGGTTGAAGTCACAAAAATTCAACACTGTAACCTTGTCTTGATCTGCGTAGTAGGTGCATACTCCTTTCAGTAGATATGCAGTGACTAGGGTGTATTCAAAGTCTCTAGGGACATTGTCCCTGTTAATCTCACTGCTTAGAGGGGGTATGTAAGCTAGTAAGATGGATGGCAATAACTTCACATTGGCTATGTCATCCTTATGCTTAGTTCTTCTCTCTGCGCCAACTCAAGATGTTCCTGCTCGACCAGTCGATGGGGAGTCTTGCAATCCTCTTTTTTATGACACCTGGACTTCGGTGGACATTATTATTTCCTACATAACTCTCTCATTCATTAAATTGAGAAGGAGCTCTGTGATGGATTCCTCAAGTGCGACGAGCTCGTCGGAAATACGCACTCAGGAAAGATAAGCAGGGTCATGATGATCTCAAAATGCTGCACTAGAATGAACAATCTTCTTGCAATGATCATTGTAGACAATCAGTAGTTCTGTGGGCTTCGACTTTTTAGTTGGAAAAAGTGTTCTTTGGGCACGACGTGATGAGCTAAATAGGAAATTTGTCAATGATCTTCTTGCAACGTGTATGAATCTTCCATGAACATTGATCCATCCATTATGGCGTGGTCCCATGGTATGGTGGTGATCCTTTAATGATTTTCTATCCATTCAGGGTGGAAGTCAAATGAGTATATCGGTCCAACGACTATATTGCTTTGTCATGGCAAAGTGCCATTTGTCGTTGTTCTGATATCTTGGTGAAGCTCAATTCCTGTGATTTTTCCTTCTGCGAAGTTTCCTCTGGAATATTTTGTAACTTTTTGATCTTGGCTCTCTTCTTACTTAGCTTCCTAGCATTCTTCCCAGTGAGCTTCATCTCAGTCATCCTTTTTCCTTTCTAATTCTTATCTTCTCTTGACATAGTCACTTCGCAATGCTGGGATTCGTTCTTCAGATCCAAGGATAATACTCCATCATATGGATTAGGTATTTTGGTCTTCTATGCTTCCTCTAATTCTCTTATATCTTAGACATCCAAGTCCCTATTGTAAAATATCTTAGATCTGTTCTCTTGTTCTTCCATCAAGTAGGCAATCCTTCTAGTCATAAATTCCATGAGTTCTTGCTTCTTCTGTTCTAGGGCTTCCTTTTCTTCTTTTCTCCAGATCTAGTCTTTTTCAATCCAGATCTTGCCTAACAAAGATGGAAATGGGGCATGGTCCTCAATAAATTTAATAACTTCAAATTCTTCCTTTGTCGAAGTTCCATGGGTACTCATAGCTATCTGGGTAATCCTACCACATAGGGTTACCATTTTTCCTTTAAACAACCCTATTTTTCCTAGTGAAGAAACCATAGCAGGCCTTCCTAGGGTTTCCCAAGTACTTTCTGTCATAATGTTCATTTGTGTTTCTTCATCAAGAATACAGTCAATGTCGAAGTACCCTATTCTTACTTCGATTTTCTCCTTTTCTTTGAAGATCTCTGGAAAACTGGCATTTTTATGTCCATCCAGGGTTTCTTTCATTTTTAGTAACATAATATCTTATTCTTTTTGGGGATATTCTATAATCTTAGTCTCTTGATCTCTTTCAGAGTTTTCTTGCTCCATATTTATCTTTTCAAGTCTAACAATCATTCTAGGGAAATCCAATACTTCATGGTCCATAGCCTTACAACATAGGCAACTAGGGTTTCTCCCAGGGCATTCCTTCACAAAATGTCATGGTCTTATGCAACTGTAACAAAGAGTTAATCCTCTCTTTCTCTTCAATGATCCCCAAATTTTCTTGTAATTCTTGCTAGGGTCATAATGGCTAGCCTGCAAAAATTTCTTTCTAGGATCCTGAATCCATTGGTTAGTCCAAAAATTCTTTCTATGCATAGGTATAACATATCTTTCATTATTCTTATTAGATCTATTCATATCAAACGTTCTTTCATCTAACAATGCCCCAGTTTTCAAGCTAGGACAAAATATATCAAGCATACCTAAATCCATACTTTCGAAAAAAAAAATTCACTTCTTTTACTTCTACAGGGCACAAAGCTTCTAGATGTAAGAACTTTTAACTAGTCTTACCTTTATCAGAGCACAGAGCTTACAGATCTTACTTCTTTTCTTCAGTATCAACCTCTTTTCTTGTAGATTTGACTTCTTTCCTTCAGATCTATCCTTCCTTCTTCAACACATATCTTTTCATATCAAGTGGATCACTGCACACTAGGGCATAGGTCCACGCACATAGATTTCACAATTTCAGAATGAATCTTTGCACAAAGCTTCTTCTGCTCAGTTCTCAACAATCATAGTTTCAGGTCCCAACGAACGGAACCATTTGTTGGCATAGGGGTAGACCCAGGGTTCAATTCTCAAGAGTGCACCAACAAAGCCCTAACTACTATCCCTTTCGGTAACACCTATGAAGTAGATGAAGTCTCACCCGAGGTAGAGGCAGGGGTGGTTGTAGGACTCAAGTGTCTGCAACCTTAGCTGGGACACCGATATGTGATTATAATACTTAATACATATCTTATCACCATTAGTTCCTTAATATGTAATCACTATTCACTTCGCTAATACAACAGAGCTTCGTAGTATTCACACCAATCTACAATATTCAAGCACTTAGCATATACAAGTGGATCAAAATGAGCATATCAAGCACTAAACATGACTATATAGATCAGATATAACATTCTCACATATGATAAGCACAAAGCATAAATAGATGTATCTAAACATATCATAGAACTTAGCATATAACATATGAACACATCAATGCAAAGCACAAAGCACACAACACAGTTTTTACGTGGTTCACCCTCACCCTGGGGCTACGTCCACCAACTCTTCTTCTTTATTGTCTTCAATCAATTGGTTACAAGCACAGAGCCTCAAAACCCTTACTCTGCATAGGAAAAAATATCTGCATAGCTCGGTAGATCCTTCTTCCTTGCACTACAGCACAATTCCTTCTACAGTCTCTCACAGTGACTTGCACTCGGCTCTACAAGCCTTATACAAAATCCACAAAGCCTTGATCACACAAATTCAACTCTTGGCACTTAGCCTACATCACGTAGATATATCATCCACTACTTCTCTATATGGCCTAGACATATATATATATATATATACATACAAAAGTGGGCCTAAGCATGGGTAAACCCACGGGCTGACATCCCTTTCCCATTACATTATCCCCCAAAACCCAAAAAGGACCAAAAAAGGGGTCTAGATTCCACGATTTCTTCTTTTCATTGTGCTCCATATTTGACAAGATACCAAAGTCCTAAAAATGGTCAAATATGACCAAGTGTTCCTCAAAACTTGGACAGGGCCAACAGTCAGTGACAAAGCAGACCCCACTAATCATTCTATCTTTGCACTTGAAACGGATTTGGGGTATAGTTTGTTGCATCTCACTGATACTCCTGAAGCCCCTCTTGAAATCATAAAGCAACCCATTTCTTGTCATGAAATACATCCTACAACTACCTCTGTGTGAAATATTTTCTTTGACGGAGCCTCTTCTAGTGAAGGTGTTGGTGCTGTAGTGGTTTTTGTGTCACCTTGTCAGGAAACCATATCCCTGTCATACAAGCCAGAGTTTGAAACTACCAATAATGTGGCAGAATATGAAGCTCTTGTTTTAGGTTTAAGGGCTGCAAAGGAAATGGGGATTCAAGAGGTAGCAGTGTTCGGAGATGCTGAGTTGATAATCTAGCAGGTCATAAACACTTATCGGGGTAAACATCCTCGGCTCAAAAGTTACAGAAATGAGGCGTGGGACCTAATTGATAATTTCTTCTCGTATTTCAACATCTCTTTTATTCTAAGAGAATAAAATACTTTGGTCGATTCCCTAAATGTCTCAACTAGCCAATTTAGGATCCCTCTGCCACCTAAGATCAAATATGATGTTGAGATAAGATATAGGCCATCTGTACTGGACAATATCAAGCACTGGAAGGTGTTCAAGGACGATCTTGAAATTAGAATATTTCTTGAGTCTGTTGATGAATTCTCTGCATTTCACATTGATCAGGATCCTGATCTCGGAGGTGACCCTCACCATGGGGCATTTTTAAATATAATTCCTAATCACCATATTGTTCGGTTTCCTAGAAATCACATTCCAAAGGGACTAGTTACTTTAGAAATATTGTTCGATGGGAATGATGTGGCAATGAAGGGTAAGGTTTCAAATGGGGAGGTTGATGTAACTGGATGCAATATTGGCATAGAGGAGGATCCTAAGTTCATCAAGTTGTCAAGCATCCTGTCAGGGGAGAAGAGAGTTGAGTATGATGAGTTATTAAAAGAATTTTCTGATGTGTTTGCCTGGACTTATGAAGACCTCAAGACATATGAAACATCTGTCATTGAACACAAGATCCCACTTAAAGAAGAGGCTAAGACATTCAGGCAGAAGCTAAGACAGATTAATCCACCATTTCTTCCTATCATAGAGAAAGAAGTGAAGAAGCTGTTGGATGCTCAAATCATAATCCCTTTGAGATATTCTGAGTGGGTGGTTAATCTGGTGCCAGTTAGAAATAAGAGTGGGGAAATTAGACTTTGTGTTGATTTCAGGAACCTGAACAGGAGCTCAAGAAAGGACAATTACCTCCTACCTAAGATGGAACACATATTGCAGAGGGTAATTGGTGCATCCAAGATATCCATGATTGATGGCTTTTCTGGCTACAATCCGATATCAGTCCTGCCTAAGGATAGAGAAAAAACAACCTTCACCACTCCTTGGGGCACATTCATGTATGCCAAAATGCCTTTTGGATTGATGAGTGCAGGAGAAACATTTCAACGAGCCATGGACATAGCCTTCATTGGGGAGAAATATTAGTTCATGGTAATCTATCTGGATGACATCATTGCCTTCTCCATATCTGATAAAGAGCATTGTTGTCACTTGAGGAAGGTTTTCTTGAAATGTAGAAGGTTTGGCCTTTCCTTAAACCCCAAGAAATCTTTGTTTTCCATGAAGGAGGGGAAGTTGTTAGGCCATATAGTATCAACAGAGGGAGTGAGAATAGATCCTAGCAGGGTAGAAGCAATTCAGACCCTGCCACTTCCCAGGTCCAGAAAGGAAGTCCAGGATTTCTTGGGGAAGATTAAATTTCTGAGGAGGTTTGTCTCAAATTTTGTTGAGTTGGTGAAACACATCACAGTTATGCTCAAAAAGGGGAATGAAGTAAAATGGACTATTGAACCTAGAGGATCTTTTGACCAAATTAAAAGGGCATTGAATGAGGCACTTGTGTTGATCAGTCCTGATTACTCCAAGGAATTTCTAATTTTCTCGTTTGTTTCTTTTGATATTTTGGCAGCTGTTTTATTGCAGAAAAATATTGAAGGGTTGGAGAAGCCCATTTCATTTTTCAGCTAGGCATTGAGAGATGCAGAAATCAAGTATGACATCATGGAGAAACAAGCCTATGCCTTGGTGAAAGCTCTCAAAGCTTTCAGAGTCTATGTATTTCACTCAAAGGTAATTGCATACATTCCTTCAACCTCTGTGAAGGACATCCTTATACATCCTGACATAGATGGGAGAAGGGGTAAATGGATTGCCAAGATCCTTGAGTTTGACTTGGAGATAAATCCCACCAAGTTGGTTAAAGGGCAGGGTTTAGCCAAGCTGCTGGCTGAATCCAATTGTAAAGCCTTGGGGGTCAACTTCATCAATGTTTTCTCAAAAAATCAGCAGGCTGAATTGTCTGATGCCAACCTTCAGGACAACCCTCCACTAGTGGAGTGCACCCAGTATAGAGATATTATATATTTTCTGCTAGAATTTAAGCCCCCTGATGAAATGGGGAAGATTAAGGGAAGAGATTTAAAGCTCAAAGTAGTCAAATGTTGCATGATTGACCAGGTCCTATACTGGAGAGACCCTCTAGGGGTGTTTGTGAGGTGTCTGAACCCACAGGAGGCCCAAAAAGTTATGTTTGATTTCCATATCAGCCTATGTGTGGGACACCATTTTTGGAAGACCACAACCCACAAAATTCTCAGGGCTGGGTACTCCTAGCCCACCTTATTCACTGATGTCTGCAGAGAGGTAAAAGCCTACATCAAATGCCAAAGTTTCTCAGGAAAGAAGCAACTCAAATCTCTTCCACTAAAGCCTGTAGTAGCTTCAACAACCTTTCAACAATGGGGGTTGGACTTCATTGGAGAAATTCATCCTCCCTCAAGCGGCCAGCATATATGGATCATGACTACAACGAAATATTTTACCAAGTGGATAGAAGCTATCCCCACCAAGAGTGCTTCACACAAAGTTATCATCATCTTCCTGGAGGATATCATAGAAAGGTTTGGATGCCCCAACATAATTGTCAATGATAATGCTTCCTCTTTTAGGTTTGAGCCTCTGGTTAAGTTCTGTGAGCAGTTTGAGATTTCACTGATTCATTCCACTCCCTATTATTCTCAAGGAAATAGACTGGTAGAGTCTTCCAATAAAAGTCTGATCAATCTCATTAAAAGATTATTGGAAGACAATAAGAAGGCCTGGGATTCAAAACTCAAGTTCGCTCTGTGGGTTGACTGAGTGAAAACCAAGAGATCCCTGGGCACTTCCCATTTTCATCTTGTTTATGGGACAGAAGTTGTATTTCCCACTCAGCTGGCTCTACCTGTAGCTAAAATATTTCAAGATTATGAAGCAGATCTAGACCATATGGTCAGAAGAATTCATCAATTGGTGGAAGTGCAGCAGAACAGACAACAGGTAATGGACAAAGCTTATGATCATCAGCAGAAGATCAAGCAAGCCTTTGAAAAAAAGGCAAGAAAAGAAGATTTCTAGCTGGGAGATCTGGTGCTTAAGTGGGATGCACCCAGGAAGGACAGAGGAAAACACAACAATTTTGAAGCCCTCTGGATTGGGCCCCTCAAAATCTCTGAAGTGTTTTTGAATAACACCTATAGGTTGCAGGATTTGGAGGGCAAAGAAGTTTTTAATGGCCCTGTGAATGGGCATTTCCTGAAGAAATGTTTTGTTTGAGCCTTAGACGGGTCCTCTAATTTTGTAAATACTATTTTCTTGTTTGTTTTCGGCTTAATAAATGACTCCATATCCCAACAACAAGGCACTGAAGATGCAAAAGGAGTCCTTGGCAGCCCGCAGGGGGCATGCCATCCCCCATGGAGCCTGATGTTATCACTAATTTTGGTAATGGTGTGTTTCCTCATGAATTTCCCTTCATCGATGAAAAGGGAGGAAGAAAAGGTTGAAAAAACCCACTTGTGCTAAGTTTTGAATGGGCACATTTTTTCTAAAGGGCACTCAGATCTGGGCAACTAGGATTTGCACGCCCAGATCTACTACGTAGATCCAATTTCAGACCCCCCGTGTCATTCTTCCNTTAGGAATTAGCACTAAAGGGTGCTCATATCTGGGTGGCCAGAATTTGTGCATCCAGATCTATGACGAAGATCCCATTTCGGACCCCCCCCCCGCCTTTCTACGTTTAATGGGGGGGTCCAGAATAGAGTGGTTTCAAATGGGCTCCCCTCCTGTTGTGTCACCCTCCTATTGGTTGTCGAACCCCTCCCCCTAAACCACTTACTTTCTTTACTTTCCACTACCATTTTCCCACCACTCACCTCTTTCCATGTGTCTCGCACTCCCTGTCACCCCCCCACCTTAGTTGATTGTTCCCTCTCCCTGCCATTGCGTTAGCACTGCTCCTCGTGATTTCTTCCACCTTTCATTCCCGCACACATTTCCCCCTATTCTCCCAGGTGTCTTGTCCTCTTTCCTTTGGTCTTCTCTCGTTTCACCTCCCCCATCAGATCCCCATCCATGCTCATTGGTGGTTCCTCTTATAGCAGTCCAAAGAAGTAGTAGATAGCCAATGACAGTCTTCCATGACTCCTAGGTGTAGAGTTGACCAAGGCCTTTCAGATCCTGATGAAGCAGTTAATGCAGTTGTGGAAGGTGGGTGAGACATCATCTCCTTCCATAAATGGAAAGCTAGGAAAATACAAGCATAGAGGTGACTGTCAGTCCTTTCTAACAAATATTTCATCCGTCATAAGACTTCATGGGAAGTCTTCCCAACATCTGCATGCATAGCCTGACAGAGAATCTCCTCAACGTCAAGCATTGAACTCTAGATGTGATCGTGTCTCAGACATCCGAGAGTGTCTGAGTATATGTAGGCATTTTTTCCATTTTTTTGTTGGTATCATTGGTAGAGCTAAGCTCCCTGTTGTATAGTTTTAATGAAGCACTGGTTTTCCCTAGTTATGTATCTATATCTGAAATTTCTTGTCTAATGACAGTCAGCTTCTTATTCCATCTAGTTTCCATCTAATGTTGAAAGAGTTTATGATTGACTGAGTCACATGAAGCATTGTGACAGTGTTATATAAATGTTTTATGGTAACGTTGTCATGATTTATTTCAATGTTCTTATGTTTAAATTCTTCCTCTTCGGGCTGTTGGAAGCTTGATGCTCACAATAGAACTTTGCACTTTCTCACATATGTCTTCCTTTTGCTCACCTTTACTGCAACCTACTGACTAAAGTTATATTAATACCTCACCTATCTATGCATAGCCTTAGTCCATAATTATGAGTTAAAATGATATTGTATTGACTTTACTTCCAGTCGATCACCCTTTTTATAAACCAATTGTGACATATAACTGATGGGCATCAGGCTTTTCTCCTGCTGCAATCCAAGAGTGACTTCTGATGCTAACATGGATGACTGTATCCTTTCCTAGAATGTAATGTTTCCATTGACAATAGGCTTGTACAATGGAATACGTTTCCTTGTCATATGTGGGGTATTTCTGGACAACATCTTAGAGTGTCTCACTATGGTATGCAACCAGATGACCATGTTGCGTGAGATTTGTGCCTACAACATAGTCGGATGCATCAACTTCAATATCAAATGGTTGTTGTATATCGATTAAGGAGAGTACACGAGATGAGCACAAGCGATGCTTCAGATCATCAAATTCTCATTTTTTTGCCTTCCCTCATGTGTACTTTTCCCTTCCACTTCCCTTGGTCACTTGGCTAAGGGCCCATGAAATATGGGAGAATCCCAACATAAACCATTGGTAGAATTTGGAAAGTCCCAAGAAGCTCTAAAGCTCAGTTAGTGTGGTGAAGGCTAGCCAGTCCAGAATGACTTGGATCTTAACTAGATCCACATGTACCCCATGTTCATCAACAATGTAGCCCAAGTATTGGACCATGTTCATGCCAAATGAGATTTTTTCCAAGTTGGCATATAGCTTGTGCTACCTCAGAGTGCTCAAAACCTATTGAATATGATGCATGTGCTCCTCCTAATTTCTACTGAAGATGAGGATGTCATCCAGATATACCACCACAAAAGAGTTGGTGAAGGGTGTCAATACATCATCCATCAACCTCATGAAAGTTGTTGGTTCATTTGTTAGGCCAAAGGGCATGACCAACCATTCGAAGAGACCTTCTTTAGATTTGAAAGTTGTCTTCCATACATCAGTCGGTTCTATGGGAACTTGGTGGTAGATGGAATTTAAGTCAATCTTGATGAAGAAATTATCTCCGTTGAGTTGGTCAAGAAGGTCATAGATTCATGGAATTGGTATCATTTCCTGATTATGAATTTTTTTAATGCTCTGTAATCAATGAAGAGACACAAGGTCCTGTATTTCTTCTGCACTAATACAATCAGGCTTCCGCAAGGGGAGGAGCTGGGTATGATGTGCCCCTTTTGAAGAATCTCTTGGATATGACACTTGATTTCATCATTTTCAATCAGTGAGCGATGATAAACTGGTCCATTAAGAAGAGGTGCACTAGGGGTTAGATCAATTGGATGCTTGACTTGGCAGTGCGTCGGTACCCCAGTGGGTGGGGAGAAGATGTCTCTGTTGTTTTCCACAATTCTTTCCACTTGCTTCTACTGCAAAGAGAGGCTCTGTGTAGAGATCATGGATGTGGCAGTGACCTTCTGCTTATTATGAGCATGGATCAAATAGAATATGAACTTCCTAGTCTGTGAAATGACCTTACTACATTTCTTAGCTAAGATTAAAGAAATAACGGTAGGAGGCACTACCTCTAGTATCATGTACAATTGTCTACCCAAATTAATAATAACACTAAAAGTTTTAGATTCATACACAACATGTCACTTCCACAAATATGGTTGACCTAAAATAACATCACAAACTTTAAGGGGAGATATATCACACAATACTTCATCTTTGAAGGGCTTGATGTCGTAGGGAATATGACATTGTTGGATGACGTAGAGATATCTTCCTTGGAAAATCCAACCGATGGTGTAGGGATGTAGGTTTGGTGTTGTTGGCACAGGGGAAAACCTAGGGTTCAACACTTCAATAGTGCACCAGCAAAACCCTAACTACCATCCCTTTCGACAACACCTACGAAGCAGATGAAGTCTCACCCGAGGTAGAGGCGGGGAGGGGGGGGGATTGCAGGACTCAGGTGTCTACAACCAAGATGGGACATAGATTTGTGATTACAACACTTAACATAACACTTAGAAAAAGGTATGCATTAGTTCATGAGTCTCATTCACATCGCATATTAACCCTTATTACAGATCAACACAGTAACAATCAAAATCAATCACTTACAGTCACTTAGCACATAGAATTAGTTCATATCTAGAATTTATTCCTCTTTAATACCATTAAGCACTAAGAAACAACATCAAATGAATTCATCATACACTATAACAACAACACTAAGAATATAAACAACATAATTCACATCGCACAAAGCACATCAAGGCATAGGATATATGTGGTTCACCCTAGTGTGGGGCTACATCCACCAACTTATTCTTCTTCTTTATTAGTATTTTGTCTCCTTACATTCATATTCTCTATGCAAAAAGACATAGAGACAAACTCCATAGAAGACAAGAGATATTCACACTACACACCAGATCCTCCTTCCCAAAATCAAGTCAACGCACAGAGCCAACTCCTTAGTAGCACAGATCCCTACTTTACACATCCCGTTTGCACAAATCCACTTACAACCTCTTGTACTCAACCAACATTAACACTTACAACATATGGTGCACATAGCCAACTAGTCATGTACTAAGCCAATCGATAACTACCTTTACATCTCTTAGCTACTACTTATTTATAAATTTACAAAAAGGCCTAACCATGGGTAAACCCATGGATTGATATCCCATAACCAATTACATAAACCCTAGTAAACCCTTTGTTGGGTACACAAGCCTGCAAAATGAGTGATATCCCGTGATCTTGACTCCACCTGGGTGGTCCATCTTCGTCCAGCCTATCGAAGTCCCAAAAGTGGTCAAACACAACTAATATTTCCTCAAAACTTGGTCAAGGGCCAATAGGCCCCCAACACTCACCTGTGACTCATCCCGAGTCACTCAGATATGGGCAGTGCTCCTTCAAAGGCCTCGATCTTAGTAAGAGCTACCTCGACTTGTCACTTCTCCAAATCCTCTTGCTTGACGAACTCTTGAATCAATTTCTCTATAAAAGGCTCTTCTAGGCTTTGTTCCCATGTCATAACCATCTAGTCCAGCTGTGAGCCTTTTCCTTCAATCTCTTCAAAAATCGTGTAGGATTTGTCTTACACTGGTTTTAGTCTCTGCGTAACTTGCATGACTTTTCTTTGGATGTCAGTAATCTATTTTTGGACTGCATGCTCCTCTTATGATATCTTAATTCGCTCAACTGTAGTAAGTAGCCTCATCTCTGCCTGGATGGTGGAGGCCTGTTGTTGCGCCTCCTGGAGCTGTGCTTCTAGTTTCCTCAACTTTGGATATTCTGTGAAGTATTCATAGGTCTTAGCACTTTGATCACTCAATTTCTTACATTCTAAGGTGAGGGTCCTGATCCTTCCAAATACGCTCTTAGCAGTTTCCTCCCTTTGGTCGTGCACTTCTTGCAGAGTTCTCAACACTGCTTGGAGATTTAACTCCATTATCCATGATTGGAGTTGTTGAATGGATTCAACAAGATTCACCACTTGCATCTCGAATGACTGTGGTTCCTCCTATGCCAAGCCCAAAAAAAATTGAATTTCTTTAGTCACCGCTTCTTTGACCATAGTCTCCTCTGTGAGAAACTGGTCTTTTTCTTTCTGTACCTTTTCATTGTCCTCCTCGAATATCGCCCGAATTTCCTCTTTCTCCTTCTGCGTAAATCGAAGTTACTCTAATACATCCTCCTTTTCTTGCTTCAAGGCTTCTCTAGCCTTCTCCTTTTCTTCTTGGACTCATTGAAGTCGAGCCTTTGTTTCATCTACTAATATTCGTAATTGGGCAGGCTCATCCACCAATTCTACAATTTTTTACGAAGAAGGTGCCGTAGGTATTGCATGGCTCGAATGGATGGCTTGATGTATCTCCTTTATATCCTTCTCCATTATTTTGTACAACGTCTCCTTCTTTTCTCCATAATGCTGCAAGATATCTTCTAAAGCATCCTCCATAGCTATGATGATTATACTGACATCATCTTCTGTGAGCGTGAAATTCATCTTGGGCTTATTGGTGCACGTCTTCTTTCTTGCCGAGGTTTTCTACAGAGAAACCTTCCTTTTCTTCGATGTTTTGTCCTTTGTAAGCGGATCCTTTGGTGGT
Source organism: Picea engelmannii (assembly GCA_009831015.1). Classification (NCBI taxonomy): domain Eukaryota; kingdom Viridiplantae; phylum Streptophyta; class Pinopsida; order Pinales; family Pinaceae; genus Picea; species Picea engelmannii. Next base: position 19,138 of record ML846997.1, read on the forward strand.
TTAACTTCTCCTTTTCCTTTATTTTCTCCTTCTTCTCCTCCTCTTTCTTGATTTACTTTGTCCCCTCATCCTCCTGCAGGCGAGTCAGGCCCACTATCCTCCGAGGTGGTGTCCTCCTCATCGGTCTCTATGTTCTACACTTCCTCCTTTTTCTTATTTTTCTTCACGTTGCTTTGCTCGACATGCTCGAACCGAGTGACCAAGGGGCCTCCAATGATATTAGGGTTGGAGAGTTCTGCATCATCAAATAGTACAAGGAACTTTGTTGGCCATTCTTTGGCGATCTCCTCCATATCTTGGTCGATCAGTTTATAATAGGACTATACCTCCTCCTTTATTTCATCCCTACGTGCAGTGATATAAATAAAGTGTCGATATGTGTGAAACTTTGCTAGTGGTGTGTACTGGTGCAATGTATTCAATGTCATTCGTGGGAATGCCTCAATAACATGCTTCAACTATTGGTAGTAGGCATGGAAGAACATGTTCAACTTCCATTGCTTTGACATGTCGTTCGTATGCCACAAGGTGGAGAACCTCACGACCAATGGTTCTGATGGCTCAGCTTCTCGAAATGTCGCTCCCTCCGACATCTGCCAAGCGACAAATGAAATCAATACCAATAACCAATTGAAATGGGATTCATATCCCTAATCCTGCACTTCGCAACTATCCCTCTCGAGATCTCGCCCATTTCATTTTCATCCCCTCACGCACTTTCCTACGAGGTCCATTATGAATCCTATGACCTGCATGGGATGATTATTTCTGACAAGATTGTCGGCTCTAAGCTGACAAGCTAGGTGCACTGTGCCATCCTGGATAGAGGCTACCTTGTAGCCTCTCTTTCCCTTTTCTACATCACCATAATATTCCTTTATGTGTTGTGCTAGGGAGGGATTTTAAGTCTTCCCTGGGTATAACTGTTGAGGGTCCTGTCCCTGCATGCTCAATCCTGTAATTAAGTGGATCAATGTTGGATCCACAGTAACACACCTGTCGATCCACATATACCCTCCATGGTTGCACGAGAAGAGGATTTTAGCACAAACGTTAACCTCCTGATGTTAGCCAAAGTGAGGAATCTTCATTACATTCAGGATTGTGGACTGCACCAACTCCTTAATCCATGGATGGGAGACTATGCACAGATTCTTCCCAATCATCTTCATCAAATACCTATGGGGCATGAGCATGGCATAGTTATTTCTATCTCTGAGGTTAAAGTCATTATTCTTCAGGGCGAGGATCTATCCTAATTGGGTTCCAACTACGTGTATCTCCTTTTGGATGTACGTAGTGATCAATGTATACACAAAATCGCATGGGATACTATTGCAGTTAACCATGCCAGCCAAAGGTGATATATAATCAGGAAAGACCGATGGGATCTACTTTGCGTTAGCTAGATTGTCGCAGTGCTTTCTTCGCTTCTCAGTCATGGCCCAACTAGAACGACGTCCAGTCGAGGGGTATACTTGCAGTCCCCCAGTCGATGACGCCTGTATTCCTATAGAAATAACTCTCTCAACCATGAGCTCCATGAAAATATCCTCCACAAAATTCTCTAACGCGGTATGTTCGCTCGAAATTCACACTTGTAACCAAATATATCGGGTAGGCGAATGAACAATGAGGTAATCAAATGGATGGTGAGGTCTAGAAATCACAGCGTGATACGATGGATTCTCTGTTAGCTTGGATATTCATGGGTAGTAAAAAGTGGTCCCGACACAGCGCCTGATGGGTTAAATAAGAAAGCGTCATAAGAGATTCCTCAAATGGGCATGAATGCGTCCATCAATGTGAATATGTTCGTTGTGGCATGGTCTTAATGGTTCATTTTCTCATAACTGTGTTTTCTAGCCATTCCAGGCATCATTCTAACAGCCAGGGTGCCTCCAATGGTCATATAGCTTTGTTGTGGCAAAGTCCCATTATGTAAGGTCTCTTCCAACAAAGCCTTATAAAACATAAATTAAAATAGAGAAATGCTATTCTAACTTGTTAACCATTCATTATTCAACATAATTAAAATTCATATTCAACATCATAATAAAGCATATATTCAACATATTCAACATCATAATAAAGCATATATTCAACATATTTAGCATCATAATAAAGCATATATTCAACATATTTAGCATATTAATATTTATGAACATATTATAATGAATTTCATATAACAACAGAATAATGAAAATACACACCTCTAACCGATTCTACTATTGTTCTCCAACTCTACCTGATGCTCTGCCCAAAATCGTCTAACCTCCCAACCAGCTAGGAACAGAGCCTCTCCGTCTCTCTAGCTCCAGGATTCTATAAGGATTCCTGGCCCTCGAGCCCAAAACTCCTAGCAACACAGTGCCACTATATATTCCATTGTAGGGTGTGGACCCTAGTCCTATTAGGAGGGGTGGAGGTATTTCCCACTGTGTATCCTCTGAAACCTAGAGTCATGGGAGGATGGTGTTAGCTCACGCTCCCCTATACATGTGATGATGGTTGTCAGTTTCCTGTTGGGGAAGCTTGGTCAAGATAGTGACACTTCCACTTACAGGTTCTATTTGGAGTTAGGTCAATATAGTTGACGCTCCAAGATAGTCCAGCAGAGGAAGGATAGGAATGGAAGATGGAAGTAAGTTAGGGAGGAAGGATGAGTAGAAGTAGTTGAGAGTATGGAGATTTTCCTTATAGTGGAATTTATTGTTTTTCCTTCTGAAAAGAAAATGTGTATATATGAATATTCATAATTAATTAACTAAACTACAATTGTCTAAATAAAATTGTTGAGCTAGATAATTGTAATTAAAGGATTTTGCAAACAATTGATTAGGTTATTGTCTTTTATAAAATGAATAGTCTTGTTGACTGGATTGGATTCATACAAAAATTACTATAGAGGTGATAGTTATTGTTATTAGTACATGCACGAGACTTGTATGTACTAGATATACATGCATTTCTTGCACATGTACACTAGTATGTATGAGTTTTCTTGGATTACTTACTAATAATGTTGGTTATTTGATATGAATGTGTGAACCATGTGTCTTTTCCCTTTGTATCATAAGATACCTTAACTTCGGGATGAAGTTTCCTAAAGGGTGGGTGTATGTAACAACCCTAAGTATTTAATCAATTGCCATGGTTTAATTAATTGTTTAATGTATATTAGTTTAAATAATTAATTAAATAATTGTCCAGGTTAAATATTTTTTGAATGTGAATTGGTTTAATTATCTAATTAATTAATTTAATGATTAAATATTTGTTTAATAAAATCTAGTTTAATAAATTATTAATTATTATTTTTATTGAATGATGGAACCATTAAGGAGAAGGGGATAAGGTGGTTGGCATTGAATGGAGGGATAACTTGGGCGAGTCTTAATGAAGGGAGAAGGTAGTGGATGAGAAAGGGGGGAAAGGAGGATATGAGGGGGAAAAAACATACGAGAGGGGGAATTTTGGGACTTTGGGGGGGGAAGAGCATTTTTTTTTTTTCAGATTGGAGATTGTATTGGGCATTTTTACTTTTCGGGAGTTTGGAAGACTGTATTACTTTTCCTTTTGTAGGAGAAGCTTGTTGTAGGACTGAGACAGGGGGCACCTGTTGCTGGGAGTTTTGGGCTTGAGGGCCAAGAATCCTTACAGAATCCTGGAGCTAGGGAGCCGGAGAGGCTCTGTTCCTAGCTGACTGGGAGGTTAGACGGTTTTGGGCAGAGCATCAGGCATATTTGGAGAACAACAGTAGCATCAGTTAGAGGTATGTATTTTCATTATTCCCCCATGTTATGAAATTTATTATAATCTGCTCATAAATATTAATATGTTGAATATATGCTTTATTATGATGCTGAATATGAATTTTAATTATGTTGAATAATGAATGGTTAACAAGTTAGAATAGCATTTCTATATCTAAATTTATGTTTTATAAGGCTCTATTGGAAGAGACCTTACACAGTATGTGTAGTTTCGTTGCTCCGACGAGGTTTAGGGCCTGCAAGCCTGCCTCCTGCAAAGTCTTCTCTGGAACTACCTGTATTTTTTCTAATTTGGATTTCTTCTTACTGAGCTTTCTTGCCTTCTTTCCTGTGATCTGATTTTCTGGATTCCTCTTTCCATTCTTATTATTATATTCTCTTAGCATAGTAACTTCGCACTGCTGATGTTCTTTCAAAGGGTTCAAAGGTAATACCGCTTCTCTTATTAATTCCAGGGTAGGTATTCTTCTTTCTTGTATGGACAGGTTCTTCAAGCCTTCCTACATTCTTTCAACTTCAACAACTAATTCTCTTTCACTCTATTGCTTCGACTTATCCTCTTTTTCTTCTATTAGTCGCTCTATTTTTCTAGTTATGAAATCCCTTAGTTCTTTCTCTTTCTCTTCTATAGCTTCCTCCTCTGATTTCCTTCTGATCTAATCCTTCTCAATCCAAGTCTTTCCTAATAAAAGTGGAAAGGGGGCATTGTTCTCAACAAATCTGATAACTTCAAAGTCCTCTTTTGTTGATTTTTCAAGAGCAATCATAGGTATATTAGTAACTCTTCCACATAGGGTTATCATCTTTCCTTTGAACAATCCTATCCTTCCCAATGAAGGTATCATAGTAGGATTTCCCAAAATTTCCCAAGTGCTTTCTGGCATAACATTCACATGTGTTTCTTCATCCAATACACAATATATGTCGAAGTCTTCTATTCTTGTAACTATGTGCTATTTTTCTTTCAAGATATCTGACAAACTAACATCCTTGTGGTCATCCATTACTTCTTTTAACTGTACTAACATAGTATGAGCTTGCTCCGATTCTTTCTCTTTTTGATTCTTAGTCTCTTGTTCTTCTTCACAACTTTCTTGTCTCATGTTCATCTTTTCAACTTTAGAAATCATCCTTGGGAAATCCTCAACCTCATGACCAATACATTTACAAAAAGGACAAATAGGACCTGTACCAGGGCATTCCTTAGCAAGATGTCCCGGTAATTTGCAATTATAAAATAGTGTCAATCCTCTCTTTCTTTTAAACAATCCCCAACCGCTCCTGTACTGTGTATTGGTATCACAGTGTTGGACCTGCAATCTACAAAAAATCTTTCTAGGTTCCTGCATCCACTTATTAGTCCAAAAATTCTTTCTATGCATAGGAATAACATATCTTTCTCTATTTCTATTAAACTTATCCAGATCAACTCTTTCCTCTAACTGTGCACTAGTTTTCATAATAGGAAAAAATCTATCAAACATACCTAGATTCATACTTCCGAAGAAAAATTTTCCACTTATCTTACCCTTACCAGAGCACAAAGATTTAATATCTTACCTCTTTTCTTCAGATCCGGTTTCTTTCTTAGCACAGATCTTCGCAAGTCAAGTATAATACTACACACTACAACAACAGATCTATGCACATAGCTTCCTCTTTTATTCAGTTCCCAACAATCACAGTTTCAGGTCCCGACAATGGAACCATTTGTCGGCATAGGGGAAGACCCAGGGTTCAATGCTTCAACAACGCACCAACAAAACCCTAACTACCGACCCTTTCAACAACACCTGCAAAGCAGATGAAGTCTCACCTGAGGTAGTGGTAGGGGGGTTGCAAGAATCAGGTGTCTACAACCAAGCTGGGACACATATCTTTGATTAAAACACTTAACAAAGCACTTAGAAAATGATATGCATTAGTTCATGAGTCTCATTCACATCACAGATTAACCCTTATTACAGATCAATGCAGTAACAATCAAGATCAATAACTTACAATCACTTAGCACATAACATTAGTTTAGATATAGAATTTATTCCTCTTTAATACCATTAAGCACTAAGAAACAACATCATATGCATTCATCATACACTATAACAACAACACTAAGTAGATAAACAACATAATTCACATCACACAAAGCACATCAAGACACAGGATATACGTGGTTCACCCCAGTGTGGGGCTATTTCCACCAAATTATTCTTCTTCTTTATTAGTATTTCGAATCCTTACAATCATCTGCTCCTGTGCACAAAGCCACAGAGCCAAACTTTGCAGAGGACGAGAGATTTGCACGTTGTGCGCTAGATACTCCTTCCCAAAATCAGGTCAAGACATAGAGCCAACTCCTTAGTAGCATAGATCCCTACTTTACACAACCCGTCTGCACAAAGCCACTTACAACCTCTTGCACTCAGCCAACATTAACACTTACAACATATGGTGCACATAGCTAACTAGTCATGCACTAAGCCAATCAGTAACTACCTTTACATCTCTTAGCTACTACTTATTTATACATTTACAAAAAGGCCTAACCATGGGTAAACCCATGGGACAATATCCCATAACCTGTTACATAAACCCTAGAAAATTCTTTGTTGGGTTCAGAAGCCCATGAAATGAGTCAGATCCCATGATCTTAGCTTCGCCTAGGAGCTCCATCTTCATCTATCATGTCGAAGTCCCCAAAGTGGTCAAACACGAACAATATTTCCTCAAAACTTGGTCAAGGGCCAACAAGTGTCATCAATAGGTCCAACTACTTGAGGACCTCTGATGAGATCAGGTTCTTTTGACTTCCACTATCAAAAATGAAATTAAGAAGAGCCCCCTTTACCCATATCTATGAGTGAAAGAGGTGTTTTTCTTCCTCTAGTTCTTTTGGTTCATTTGGATGTACGTTGGTGGTAGTGATAACGGCGTTGGGTTTGGCACCGATAATCCACTTCCCTCCTTTTGGATTTGATTCAGAGTCAAAATATTCCTCTGACTCAGAATATTTTAACTGGGCCACCAGTGACAACTTGGATTAACATTCTTTGGTGTTGTTCCAAGGGATTTTATGGTATTCACAACACTCTCTTGTGTCCTTCTTCGACTTCTCATTACCCTTCTTGTGTTGCGGCTTGGACTAGTTGTCCTGAGAGTGACCATCTTTTCTCTATCCCTTGTTTTTTCAGTTGGTTCTTCCTCAAGCAATAGTTTAAAAGGATCTCCTACTCCATCATCTTTCTTCTCGTCCCCCATGATTTTTGGTCAGGCTTGATGCAACCAATCTTCCAAAGGCTCGACTAGTTCAAGTCCTAAATTCATACCCATTTCTTGTCGGGGACATGCACGAAGAAAAATAAATGAAGAGAAAACCACTGTGATACCAATGATCTATATTTATGAGTGGAGAAAAATAAATAATAGACTAAATACAATAACACAAATATACAGAGGACAACAATAAATATCCAGTGAACAATAACTTCTATTGAATACATAAAATAGGTTGAAACTGTAAAACTACAGAACTAAAAAAAACTTTCTCAAATGGTGATAGCTATCTCTGAGAAGAAATGTGGTTTCTATGTGCATCCATCTAAGAAAAATGATTACAATGAGGCTCAAGAGGAATTTTTAACATTACTCATCAATTCCAAAACCCTAGACATCCAAAAACCTAACCCTAGGAGATGAAACACCAAAAGTTATGTGGGCCTCGATGGGTAAGTTGATACCTCAACTTCACAGGGTTGTAACTTTTGCATATGACCTCCATTTTAGGCACATGATAACCCATTGGAAATTTATTTTAGAGAACTACACATTATGCTATCAAACTCTGACTCTGTCTACAATTTGACTATGGAAATCCAAGAAAATATTGTTTAGGGCCCCAAAACAGCCTTGGAAGTACAAAAAGATGTACTGACATGAAAAATTCCAAAATAATCTGGTTGGATTAGGTGGACGACCACCAATATCCACCTAGAATATGTGTAGGGATTCAAACAACCCCGAAAGTGTATAACCCACAATCACAAAGAAGTACAGAAGAATGTGCTGAAATAAAATTGTCAAAAGGAGCTAGTTGGAATAGGTGGGTGGCCACCAATATCCACCTGGATTAGTTTGGGTCATAATGTGTGAGGGAGTGACTAGGTTAGGGGAGACCATTTAATTCAAGGTTCATGGATATTGGGGGGTACACTATATACAAGGGGGTTTATAGTGATCGATATTTTATACCATGACATGATTCTTTAATGTCAAAGATATTGTTGACCATATATGACATATTAATTAACCTCATACTTTTCGAAATGCATTATAATAAAATTGAAATAAATAAAAATGTTAAATTAAGAGATCAATGGTTATAGGGGTTAAGATTCATAGTGTATTAGTAGGTTCTATCTATTATGATGTTACTATGTTCATAACCATAATGTATTCATTTGTTAGTGTGTTTGAGGTCACACTATGTTCAGTAGGGGTGATTGTTTCTAGAATCATAGGGATAAGAGGTTATACCATGTTCAAGTTGATAATGATTGGGGGTTGTCATATAATAGGGATTCATTGTTTTCAAAGTCATAATTATTAGGGGGTGATTGCATCAAGTATCAAAGGGATCAATGATAAAATTCTATTAGGGGGTTAGTGTTTTCAAAGTAATAATGTATTAATGGGTTGGTGTATGAGAGGGTTAGTGTGTTTGAGATTATAATTTCTTAAGGGGTTGATTCATTTATAGGGGGCTAGTTTGTTTGGGATTATAGTTTCTTAGGGGGTTCATGTATTCGTGGTTTCTATATGCAAGGGGGTTATTGTAAAAAGGGTTATCCATGGCAAGGTTCATAGGGATTAGAGGTTACATAGTGTCCAGGACCATAATTATTAGTGGTCATAGCGTATTTGTGGCTTAGTGTGTTTTTGGTCATAAGGTGTTAAGGAGTTGTTGCATTAGGTTTCATATGGATTAAGTGTCAAGGTGTATCAATGGGTTAGTGTGTTTAAGGAAATAGTTCTTTAGGGGTTAATATTGTTTGGTTCATAATGTCATGTGAGGGAATGATTATGTTAGGGGATACCATTTAATTCAAGGTTCATGGAGATTGGGGGGTATACTATGTCCAAGTTCGTTACATTGATCGAGATTTTATATTGTCAAATTCTTAGTGTCAAAGACTCAGTCATAGGGGTTTTAGGGATTAATATTAATATGGCATATTAACGATCAACATAGGGTCAAAAAGGTCATAAGGGTCTTAGATAGCATAGGAAATATGGTTATTAATGGTCAATGAAAATGGATATGGTTAATGATGTTCAAGGCTTAATGATTTACTAATATTAGTGGGTTTTGAGGTTAGTGGATGGAGTGGTTAATAGGTCAATGAATGGGTTAGGGAAAGGTGGACCTAGTTTTGAGGAGGGATCAATGTTGTCTAGAAGTCCACATTTGTAAACACATGCCAATATGGGTTAGGATTTTATGGGTGAGTGGGTTAATAGATAAGTGATTGTCAATGATATTTGTTATCAACCATGATAAACTATGGTTGAGTATGGTTAATAAGGTCATTAGAGGTCAATCATGGTCGATAGTAGTTAACCATGGTTAATAGTGGTTAATATGATCAATGAGGATGAAGGGTTGATACATCAAGTACTATCAGAGAGCTATGATTCCTAACACTCCTTTTCTTTTAGGACCATGTAATACTGTAACCTATGTATCATAATATTGAAACTCTTACATAATTTGGAATACCAAGAATTAATAATTCCATCAATATAATAATGTTGAAGTGGGAGTAAATACTCTGCAAAAGAAAATAAAATAAAAGAATACTCGGTTCGACCATACCATTATTTGAGACCTATCTAAAGAGAATCCTCTCACAATGTTGATTTTTTAATATAGCTCTTAGGTAAACCTTCAGGAGGATCCCATGGGCCAAGATAAAAAACTACCCTTATGGACAACCTATCTCAAAAACATCCTCTTGCGATGTCAATTGACGTGTTGGTATACTTCCCTAGTAACCCTTCAAGTGTTCCCCATGATACCATGATTCACACTAGAAACATGTTATCCATGGAATATAACATGAATGACATAAAACTAGAAATCAAGTCCCTCACATATACAATTGATGTAACCAAGAACCAACTTCAAAACCACATGAGTACCATCAATAATAATAATAATAATAATAATAATAATAATCTAATTTTAAGGTCATGACCAAGCTGGACACCAAATCGGTGTATGAGACCCCCTTATTTGTGGGACAAGGGACCCCCTCTGGCCAACCATTTGACTGCTAAAGTCTACGTGGGTATACATACCCTACCCCCCTCTGGATTTGAACCATGGATGATTTTAGGGGCTAAATTTCACTCATGGGGTAATTTTCCATGGTTTTTCCAAAAACAAGATTTGCTATTTTAAAAATGATTTGCCCAAATTCTATAGGATAAAATTATTTAACCTTTAAAATCGCCAAAATTTGATAAAAAATATATAAAAATCCTTAGAAATTTGAATATTTTTACAAAAATATTGCCAAACATTTATAGTTGGTATATGAAGGATTAGTAAGATTCACCAAGGTTTCTACATTTAAAAATAAATTTCCATCCCTAAAATCATCCCTGATTTGAACTTGTGGCCTCTTCTAATTCTTGAACTAGTTTCATGCTACACACCAATGTTTTTGTCCCTAATCTCTTGTTTGAGATTGGGGATGTCATATTTACCCTGGGTATCTAGTTGTATATTGATGTCTACTAGGATGCACTTGCCGATATGATGAACACATGCTATATATTATATAATATATACATATAACATATAATATATTATAAAATATATAACATATAATATAATATGTAATATATAACATATATATTGTAAACATATATATAACATATGTATGTAACATATATATATATATGTGTGTGTGTGTGTGTGTGTGTGTTACATACATACCATATTTAAAACCCACACAGTAATGTATTCGATGCCATTTGTAATATCCCTCGGCCGAACCCAATTGTAAATATAATATAAGTATACTTAAGCTGGTGAGTTGTTTTGACATCATTTTGTAATGCATCTTTCATGGCATAGTGTGTGCATGAACTACGCAGTAAAATGATGTAGTATGCACATACCCAGATATCGTGCGCAATAACTAAAGTGCGTGCAGTATGGAGGACAATGAGCCTCGTGTATATGATATGTGTTATAGGTTGGTGAGCCAGTTATTATAAGCTGGAATGCTTATGTTTTGGTATTAGGCCGAAACACCTAGATGTTAAAGGTCAGTGCGCCTAGTTTGTACATGTCTCATGATTAATATAAAATACATCACTGTGCATAGACCGACCACAATAAAAGAGATGGGGGACTGAACTTCACCAGTTAGGGAAAGGGAGGGCCAAAAGTCAAGGGAATATTATATTAATATTTCCTAAAGCAGAAAGTATGGATAATTATTTTATCCTAATTTCTAAAGTTGGGGACAAGTGGACCAAAGTAACTTCCGATATGACAAGTGTCAAGTTGAGGACATGCATTCATATCGTGGGGACTTAGCTATTTTGGTCACTTTTCAAAGGGATTATTACCAACAGCTTGACCATCATTTTCTCACCATCACTTTCATGATGAGTATCACAACAATTCCTTCCTACACTTAGTTATCTAGTCAATGATTCCATGACCATTTTTCACTCACGTAGTCCGTTATCCTTGAAACATCCATTTCACCATATCTGAGCCTATTTCCATAACATTTTTCGGTTGGTGTACCTGGTTAGCTTGGAGCGGGATTGAAGAAGTGGGTTGTCAGGCCCATGAGCAATTCTCTGAGCGAGAGAATTGCTGGGGTTGATTCCTAAAGGTGATAAAATACAACTACAGTGCTCTGAGACTTCCGTTCCGACCTGTTGCTGAAGCCCTGGAAGGGAAGTGGGGCAACCGAGGGACTGTTGTGAAAAGAAAGGGCACACTTCCTTAGGTGGGACAGGAATGTGGGGAATGAGAGGCTGTAGGTTGTTAGTTGAGTGAGCACCTGAGATAGAGTCTTTCCTATTGTCCATGAGCCTTAGCCTGGTTAGGAACCCTTTACCCGGGTGGAGTTCAGTCCCAGCTCGGGGGTGAATCACTATTGAGAGTGATGAACAATGTAGTCTAAGGTTGGGAGGTTTGTGGATGGTTTGTACGCATTTGGTGATAATATTTCCAAGATAAGTACCAATTGTATGATAAAATGATATGTTGCATTGTTATTTACGTGATTATGTTACAGTTTATCATATATGTGATTATAATTGCCTATATGTTTATGGGTATTTTCCTGTATATGTTGCATATCCATGGTTACTATTATTTTAGTATAAAGTTGTATATTACAGAATGTAATTGTTTGTTTATGTTTATATGTAAATCTTCCTATATGTTTAAGTTGCATGGATTTTTAAGAGAAAGTTTATGTGGCATAACTCAGTTGATTACTGGGTATGTTACCATTTGTTTCATAGTAAGAGAACGAAAGCGTTCCCTAGAGTAGCATGGCCCGGTTTGTTTAAGGTTGGGGATGTTACCAATTGGTGTCTGAGCATGAGATATTTCTCTGGAGTGGCATCCCCTGGCCTGCAGGTGGCTAGGGGAATGTTACAAATTGGTTTCATACCTTTAGTTTCAACACTAAGCCTAGATGGGCTAGAGGGGTTCAGTTGAAGTGAATATTCATAGAAGAGTAACTTTGATGTGACCAAAATTCAAGTCGCGGAGCGCCCATGGAAAACATTGGCGTGCAAGAGTGCGCGGTAAACTGTGGTTCCATGTGGAAGATTATTATGTGTGGATGCACGTGCTGAATTTAGCCCTGCGCAGTGAGCACGCACATAGTAATGTCCACATGGGGTGCACAAGTATTGCTTAACACAGAGGAGTTTTGTTGGTACGTGCATAGTATGAGTATAAGATGTCTCGCGATAGTGTATTCAATGGTGCACACAAATAATTGTGTGTGATGGAACATATTGAACTTTGACATGGTGCAATGCATAGGGAGAAATGCATGTGGAGTATTGGTGTGTGATACCAAAACTGTGCACAATGGATATTGGCACACAACGCAAAAAAATAGCGTGCGCAAGTTGTCGGTGCGATGGAGAAGAAATGCATAGTGGATATAGGTGTGAAGAAAAGCTTTTTACCTTGTGATATTTCTAGGCACGATAAATATAAATGTACAAGTCGAAGTTTAGTGCATGTGAAGTCACTTGGAAAGCGTCGAGTCTAAGTTTAATTTGCATAATATTAGAAGAAAAATAAACACACAACCGCATCGAAGCATTAATTAAAAATAATTCAGATTTTTATATTCTTCCGATTCAGACAGATGAAAGTGAAATATAAGCTTACAAGAAAAGCATACTATAAAACAAAACAAGATTCATAACACCACCAGATATAATTTGTAATAAACAGTCTAAAATCCATTTATGTATTTATATAATCGTATTAATCACAAAATTACAAAAGGGGGATGACAACAATTATCCTATTGTAAAAAGGGTTGTTTAAGAACATACCTATCATCTCTGGTGCTCCTTACCTCTGCTATAATCTATTCAAAAATTCGATGAAACATACTTAATTTTAGTTGAAGACTCACTTCATCTTAGCGATATCCTCCTTTAAAGAATCTAACTAGACCGGTTGATTCTCTCCAACACTTTCGGCCATTGCATCCATGGATTCCTCCTTCTTCTGCCACTTTCTCCTTTTCTTCTCAGTGGCTAGCCTGTTGATGACTAAATCCTTCATAGTGGGATTCAACCTGACTTCCAACCATGAGTCTATAACCGACTCTATATGGAATTTAGTTTCTAGAATGTGTGCAAAGACCCTTTCCTCCTTATTCACAAAAAATTCTAGCATGTTGCCTGGATAACCAGTCTCACTCGATTTATCCTTATCCATGTATCTCAAGTTGTGGATACCAAAATTCTTTTATAGAGAGTATAAATTCGAGTAGTTAGGAGATTACTTCAGTTATGGATACGCAGATACCTTCATACTTGAGGATTGGTAATTATAGAATTCCAATTATGAAGCACAGACAGATTACGTACAAGAGCATTGGGTTGCCATGCTCGGCTAATCCATTTCGAATGATTAGATTTTGAGTTCATTACATGGTGGCGTTCAGCTGACGTCACATGGATGTGAAGTAAAGAACGAGTGAAACGGGGTGATCTGACTAGTCGTCGACCACTCCACGAGTGGTGGACTTGACATGTTGAGACACGTGATACTGCATCTTGGAAAAAGTGGTTTCGACAAACCACCTTCTTGCACAGATGTATTTATGAAGGCACTTCACATCTATTTTTTCAAGATTTGGGTCTTATCTAGAATTGTCATGGTGATAACACCAAGAAATCAGGAGAGATAATTCTGATGTGTATATTGAACCAAAGTGGTGCAGATTCTCATGAATTGTTGAAATGTTAGCCTGATAAGTTTCGTTGGCTGGACGTTTTGTAGAATTAACAACAACTAGATCAGATCAGACCAGTGTGAAGTCCATAGGAATGGAAGAAGCATAGGGGAATTACAGTCATCAAGATGAGAGTAGAGGGGTGTATGTCCATTTAGGCATTGAAAGAAAGAACTCCAACAAACATGGAGAAGAAAAGAATGAAAACATGAATATGGTTGAGACCATTAATAATTTGTAGAAGGATGTCCAAAGCCACAAATCTGATAATGAAAGTCTTATGAGAGCCAAAGAGAAGTAGGATGACTTCAACATGAATTTATTGGAGGGATTGAACAGAATAGAAAATAAATTGGTTGAGAGTAGCTCAAGAAAATCTGGAAGTCACAAGCCTTCGGATGAGAAAAGAAAAGAAAAAAGTGTTAGTAGACATCACCATCATTCCCCAAGGAATTCCAATAAGAGAGCAGGTAACAAATCAAGTCTATCCCTTGTCAGAAGGTATAAGAGGTCTGGGGTGGATGAGCTGCAAGGAGAAATGAACAAAATCAAACCTCCTACATTTGATGGTGAGCACAAGAAGGATGAAGATGTAGAAACATGGTTTATGGGCATGAGAAAGTATTTTCAATTGCATAATTATTCTTCTCATGTAGAAGGTATAATTGATATCTATCAACTCAAAGGAAAAGCCTCCATGTGGTGGGATCAACTTCTGCAGGTGCAGGACATTGAAGAGAAAAGTGTTACTTGGAGGGAATTCAAGAAGTATTTTGAGAAGAAGTACTTAACTAAGAGATACTATGACAAGAAAATGAAAGAGTTCAGCTTGGAAGTATGACCATAGATGAATATGAGAGAAGATTTTTAGAACTACTGAAGTATGTCTCATTCATCAAGGATGAGAGAGTCAAAATTCAAAGGTATTTGAGTGGATTGCCACCATTTATCAGTGAAAAATTATAGTATGATGATCCCAATACATTAGAAGAGACCATAAGGCGATCTAAATTCCTATATGATTAGCATAAATCAAGGCCATCTTTCCAAAAGGCTTGGGAATACAATAAGAAATTCAAGATGGATCAGAGGAAGAAGGAAGCTAAGCCACCATTCTTCAGAAATAATCCACAAGGACAAAAAAAGCCTAAAGAACCCAAAATGATTGACACAAGGAGGCAAGGGCCAAGGAAGTCGCCTATGCAATGTTGGGGTTGTAAAGGAGATCATAGGTTCAGAGATTGTCCTCACAGAGGTGAAAAAGGAAGGGTTGTTCACAATGTTCAACAAGATTAAATAGTGGAGGACATGGGTAGATATGTGCCAAGTATTTATGCATCCCTCGACAACAAGCAAGCAAAGTATTAGTCCCACATGATTGAAGTGGAAGGTATGATCAACAACCAAAATTCAGGAGCTAGTCATAGTTATATAGATCCTAATATGGTGGAAAGTTTGCAATTTCCAAGAAACAAGCATGGGAAATCCTGGTTGGTGCAACTGGTTACTAGAGCTAGAAGAAAATTTAATGAGATGGTTAAGTCATGGCTCATAGGCTTGAATGGACTGAACACCAGGGAAGATTTAAACATCTTTCCTTTAGGTTCCTATGACTGTCTAATTGGGATGGATTGGTTGGACCAAAATCACACTCTCTT
>WSFP011351452.1:0-35096 GCA_009831015.1 Picea engelmannii
TCCAATTTTAGAGTGGACACTCCACCCATCATGAACAAATGAAATTCATATGATTGAAAAGAATGCTGCCAAGAAGATTATGCATTTCATTTTTTTGAAACAATGTAGGGACAATGACATAGTTTTAGTTTTTACGGTCATTAGACACAATCTGCACAATCACAGGAATACGATTTTGTTTAGAAAACAGAGTTTTAGCTTAGTTAAAAGTGAAATCTCCCATACTAAGCTGAATTGGATAAATTATCTAAAATTTTCTTATCCCTACACTTAAACCTAGCTGTTAGAACCCTAAATTGCACTAGACATGCATACCTGACATTAGGCCATCTAACTTGCTATATTTTCTAAGACATCACTGAATAAGCTCTTCTAAAAATCATTGTTTTGAAGGTGTACGTGCCCTGCACCACTACTGCCCACGTACACAAACAAAATATCACAAAAAAATCAAAATTGCATAGGATACTGGTTTCCGAGCCGTTACTTAACCGTTTGACTGCCCATATCCAGTCACCCCAACCGTTACTATCTTTTCTGGACTATAAAACAAGGGGTTGGGGTCCCATGTCAAGGAGAAGAACAAGAGAAAATAAACTCTGCCCATTTCAATATCCCCCCTTTGCACCAATATTTGGCAACCACCTTGTGAGTTTGAGCCAAAATTCCCTTTTTCTCCATTGCAAGCCCTTTCCATTCCCCTAGAGAGAACTGAAGAGGCGAAGGAGACATGGAAGCAGTTGGTGCATCGTGAAGAGGATCCCAGGACTGAGTTCGAGGAGCAGTGCCGGTCTCATATTGTAAGTGAATTTTTTGAGATTAATATAAAGAAGTACTTTTTCCGTCCCGCCAAATGACGTCTTAAACTTATATGATTTGTTTACATTTCTTGTTTATGATGTCTAACCCACTAATCCATATGTAGAATGCATGCTTGTAGTTTCTTGTTTGTCTTTTGGTGAATGCAGGTTAGCCTTGGGAGGAGACTCGCAGTCAGGAAACAACTAAGCACAAAGTGATCGACATCGGACACAGAGTTTAAGGTATGCCTACTGGACCCCTATACCTTGTCTTTATGTATGATTGTAGTTAATGTCAGGATAGTTTATAAAAAGTAGGAGACTTTAGACGGTTAGCTCTGCCTACATTTGAGAACCCTGGTGTAGTCCGTAGAGGGGTTTTCTTGCTATAACAGAATTGGCGACCGTACTGGGGAGACCTCTAGGGTTTTTTGGGGATATTCTTTTGGGTGCTTTGAATCAGTTTATTTACTGTTTTTTGAGTTTCTGTAAGGTTCCATGTCTTTAAGGGATTCTGGTCTTCCATACCAATACTCCCTGCCTTTGCTTGACTGTTAGTTTTCATTTTTTTGAGAAGTTACCGAGGTGTATGCGGCCTATAGTAGGCCTGCACGCATACATATGCGCTCTGCCTTTGGACAACTTGCATACATACGCAGGTTGTTGAAGTGTCAGTAACGTGCCTGTGTTGAGATTTTTTTTTTTTTAAGAAGAGGCAGTCATCCTCTTTCCTGTCAGAGGTCACACTTCTCAGGGGTTTTCTTGATCTAGCCCTGGTCTCTGTTATAACAGTCTATAGCCTAGGTCCGAATTCAACATAGCTTTCTTTTTATCAAATATTTCTTGTGTTTCCTAGATTTTTTAACTTATTTTTAGCTTGAAATTTTAAGAAAAATGAGTTGCATTTTGAAAAACAATTCCCCCATGAATCATGTATTCGTCAGTTTCTTTTAGAATCTTTTGTTATTCCTGCTTTGATTGGAAGAAAATATAAATTTTTATCTTTTTAGGTCTCTTTCTTTCTTGGCATCTACTTTGCCTTGTTATTTGAAAAAGAAAAAGAAATTAGCATAGCGTTGTGTTTTCTTCTAATTTTAAAAGCATTTCAAAAGAAAAATAAGAAAGATAATCGTTCTTTGCTAGTGTTATTATCATTTCTTTTTTCCACAAGATTATTAACAACACAGTTTCACCACCACACCTTTTGAGTAAATCAAGCCTTAAAAAGAACGCTAATTAAAAATAACTAGACTTTTTATGTTTGTAGGGTCAACCAACTAGTTTAGGGTTAGGGCCTTGAATTAGGCTGGAGAGGAAACTCTTCAAGGCCATTCAATCAAACATTGGAGTCTGAGTTAGGGAGTGTATAATTCCAGTAACGTGGAAACTATCCAGGACCCCCCTCTAACATAGGGGCTAAACACGAGGTCACATGCAGAAAGGTAGTGGAGATAACCCCTCCAAAGCCGAACCAATTGTAGTGGAGGAGCGCATATAGAGGACTTGTCTTGGGATTACT
Organism: Picea engelmannii; assembly: GCA_009831015.1. Classification (NCBI taxonomy): domain Eukaryota; kingdom Viridiplantae; phylum Streptophyta; class Pinopsida; order Pinales; family Pinaceae; genus Picea; species Picea engelmannii. The sequence continues at coordinate 2,320 of WSFP011351452.1, forward strand.
TTGATTTCATTTTCCACGGAGCTTCGTGGGTCTCAAATCCATTCGAGGTCCTCAGTCGTCTTCCAGAACACTTGCTTTCGATACCCTCGATAGGTTTCGGGCTTGATACCCTGCTCATTGCGGTCCAACCGACTGTCGACTGTACCCGCCTGGTAGTTGTTCACGAGCTGGCAACCTAGTTGCTTATACATCAGGAACTTACATAGGTGACTACGGGGGTATACCGCGGTATCTAGGACAGACATCAGGCCATGCTTTGCAGAGTATACTTGAAGGGTGCTTCCGTGTTCGAGTTGCACTTGCATCGGTAAGTTGCTCTAGTGTTGGTTGGTGTAACTGTTCTTCCAACTAGTTAATCGTTTGCTTGATTTTCCTTTAGGAATTTTTAGCATGTGCTCTGTGCTCCCTAGTTTTCCATAGTGAGTTAATCAGTCATTGCTTTGGGTCTCTTACCTAGGGTGGTAGACCGCCCACTCCGCTGGTCGTGAGGACTTTTTGGTCTTCCTCTTAGAAACATGGAGTCGCCTCTTTATAGGCATTGTTTTGATAACATTGGTTCTTCAGAGTCAGTGTGTGAGACTTGTACAGACTTGAATGATCCCGCAAGGGGAGAACCTGTGCATAAGATCTTCATGGCAAAAGTTCCCCACGATACCAACCAAAGAACCCCTTCGCAAGGGGATTCTTGTGTTTTTCCTTTCTTCGGAAACGTTGTTGTCCCTTTGATGGCCACTTTGTACATTCCTGGGTTGAATGTGGGATTACCAGTTTGGTTGGTACCATTCCAAATGTCCCAAATGCTCTTGACGCTTCCCATTTAAGCGCTTTATGTCATGGGAACAATGTTGATGTTCCTTCGTCAACCAAGTCTTCTCCTCCTCCTTCTCTCGCCTCTGGTGAAAGTATAGTTACTAGTAACCGGAAGTCTAAACGAAGTAGAAGGAGGAAGAATATGAAGAAGTAGTCACCAACCTCTGCTAGTCATGTTGAAGACCAACACCCAGCCTCTGCAAGACATGTTGGGGGCAGGCACCCAGCCTCTGCAAGTCATGCTGGGGGCAAGAACCCATCCTCTACAAGTCATGTTGGAGATGTGCAACCAACCACTTCTATTCATGCTTGGGGCATTGATTCTGTTGAGAAACCTAGACAGATAGGACGTAAGCCTAAGTTCCCTTGTAAGCTTTGCAAGGGAGATCACCTTACTCATATGTGCCCTGGCATTCCAGAGGTACAAAGATTGTGGTCCCTATCTGCAAGCTCTTCTGATTTTGAGTTTTATGAGGTTTCCTCACAGTCTATTCAACCATTGGTGTAGAAAGTGGTCATGTCGATGCAGTCATCGGCTGATCCCACTCCTCTTTTGAGGGGTGAGGTGCCTTTATACCATGTAGTCTTACAACCTATGCAATCATTGGTTGAGAAAGTGGTAACGCCGACACAGTCTTTGATTGATCTCACTCTTCTCTTGAAGAGTGTCGAGTCTACCAAAGTGGTCACACCGATGTAGTCTTCGACTGATCCCACTCTTTTCTTGGAGAGTGATGTGTCTACCGACTATGTTTTTAGCATTTCCAGTTCAGTACTGTCAGAACAAGGGGGAATTCCACTCATTCTGAGTACACCCCCTCCAAGCCCTAGGATAGTTTCCTTTGATTGGAATGACCTTGTTGAGCCTTGTCTTCCTTCCTCCACACCTTTTCAAATAAGGGTTGAAGTTAATTCAACAAACATTTTTCGATGTATTGTGGATGAAGGAGCCTCTGAAAGTATTTTATCCTCCTTGGTTTGGAAAGTATTGAGATTTTCCAAGCTTGTGTCTGCTTCGCATGAGCTGTTGGATTTTGACATACGTCCTAGTGAATGTTTGGGGGTTCTTCCTCAGTTACCTATCTCGTTAGGTGGGAATATTGTCCTTGTTGATGTTATAGTGGTGCAAGGCCCATTAGATTTCAATATGCTTCTCAGGCGTGATTATGTATATGCTATGAACGCCGTGGTGTCTACGCTCTTTCGGGTGATGCATTTCCCTCATAATGGAAGCATTGTCACTATCGACCAGCTGGCATCCGATAATCACCATCCTAATTCGGTGTTAGTTCAGGCTGCCCCTTTATATGTTCCTAGTGTTCTCGTAGACTCTACCCCACCACGGGTTAATTATGTGGCGTCTTATTCTCGGTGTTCCATTGCTTCTGAGAAGGAACCTGTGCAATCATGTTTTCCTTCTCGAGACTTGGTCTCAACAATTGATCCATTGGTTTATCCAATGGGGGCATGGGAGCCCTTGCTTCCCCCTCTTGGTCCAAATGATCTTGAGTCTCCTTCTGAGTATGATCTTGTTGTTTGTAGATCCGCAAGCCCTCATGCTTGTGATTCTTCATTGATAGAATCTGCTAGTCCTAGCCATAGCCTCCATCGTCATATGGAATATGGTCAGTTTACTTCACCCTTGGGGATTGTCAACCCTCGTTTGCGTGATTGATTGGATTTTGAATTGCCTTCATATGAGGCTTTCCTTGAAGCCATGACTACGGTTTCTATGCCGTGGGAAGACTTACACCGTGGTTTGTGTTTTCTTCCCTTTTGGGAGACTTTCCAAGTTGACTATCGAAGAGACTCTTGGTCTGAGCCTAGAAGTGGGCTCTACCTGAACCATTCTCATACATGATTCGTAGCCCCCTAGAGTTTTCTTTAATCCCTTTTCAGACTCTCTAAACATGAAAATATTGTCGAGAGATCTTGTTGTCCTTCACGCTCGCCAAACTAAAACTTGAAGGCATGTATTTCCGACGGTAGTTTACCCCTTTTTCGGTCTGGACGGTCAATTGTACGAACAAAGGTATACTCTAGGAGCTTTGGTTCGCTAGAAGAGTATTCTCAGGTATAATTTTAACCCTATTTCGGGCTCGAGGGACTAAATTTATGAAAAAGGAACCCCCACAGAGTCCATAGTTAAGCTCTTTTCAGAATCCCTAAAATTGAAAAGATGGCCGAGTGACCTTGTCTCCTCACACTCGTTAAATTGGTCCAGAAGAACATCCCTTACAGAGTCCATGGTTAAGCTTTTTTCAGACTCCTTAAATATGAAAAGATTGTCGAGTGATCTTGTCTTTGTCACACTCATTAAAATTATTTTGAATAGACGTCTGTTCGGTGCTAGTTTACCCCATTTTCAAGTGGATTAGACTACCTTCTAAAAAGGTACCCCAGTGGATTCTCCTTTTATGCTTTTTTAGACTCTCTAAAAATGAAAAACCACCGAGATTACCTTCTCTAGGCTCGTTAAAATAACATCGAAGGACGTTATCATTGTGTCTTATTAATCACATTTGCATCCTTGCGTCTTTGGCCTAATGCCGTCTCCATGTTTCTCTCAACTGAACCATTTGAAGCATGCCTTATACCCAAGCCTTGTAACACTTTGCATCTACGTCTTGACACCTTGAACCATGGAGGATTTTTCCCGAGTGTCCTTTTCCTGCATATGTCCCCTTGCTATGAGAATCAATGTGTTCCTTATGCTTGGAACTAGTATGTCTACGACACTCGATCCTCCTTTGTAATGTAGCATTATTTTATTCTTTTTCAAGCTCCCCAAAATTATTGAAAAATACAAAAAAATCAAATATACCCCAAAATTAGGAAGGGGAAAGTATTTTCTTTTTGTTGACAACACAATGAGTCTCCCTTGGACAAAGCACATCCTTCTATTTGTTTGTCGAGCCCTAGGATTCAATATGACCTTAAGAAGTTGTTCTCGCTACATAGAGTTGTGTCCTCCTCCATTTGGTTACCCTTCCAAACATATGGAGAATTCACATTGCCTCCTGCATCGTGAACTTATGTCAATGCCATGCCACTTGAGTCTCATCTTTTGTCGTGCTTTCGTCCAAGGGAAGTCTTACTAAACTTGAGTCCACCCTTCTGTAGTTTGTCTCTTGTCCTCATGCCCGACCACCCCGAAAGACTAATCAAGTCCTTGTTCAAAATCAATGAATTCATCTGCACTGATCACCAAGATCCTCTTGTCTGTTCCCGATGAGCTGTCGAAGACCTCTGGGTAGTGAAGTTATACACTGATATTACAGTCCTACCCGATTTTTGAATATTTTGAAGTTGTTGCTCGAGCTCTGAAGACCTTATCTCCAGCCATCAGGCGTCATTAGCTTCTTGAATATGGATACCATACATGTATATCTTTTGATTTTAAGATGTAGATTCGCTGTGTACTGCTCACAGCTAGACTTTATATAGTTATATGACATGGATTTGCAATGTATTTGATTGGCAACCATGATTTTATTTCATCCCGAGCATGGGTATGCCCGCCTCGGTGAGACAAATTATTATTTTTGCAGATGGCACCTCTCGAACTTTGGTCCCTAGGCTCCCTCGATTTGTACATTGGTGAATATTTGTAATGTATTTCGGCCATCAGATGCTTTTCTGACCTCACACAATAGGGGGCATCTGTTATAACCCTAAATTGCACCAGACACACATACCTGGCATTAGGCCATCTAACTTGCTATCTTTTCCAAGCCATCACTGAACAAGCTCTTCTAAAAATCATTGTTTTGAAGGTGTACGCGCCCTGCACCACTTCTGCCTGCGTACACATGTCTTCTGACCCACTACAGCCTGCGTACACTCACAAAATATCACAAAAAATCAAAATTGCATAGAATACTGGTTTCCAGGCCGTTACTTAATCGTTTGACTACCCATAGCCAGTCATCCCAACTGTTACTATCTCTTATGGCCTATAAAAGAAGGGGTTGGGGTCCCATGTCAAGGAGAAGTACAAGAGCAAAGAAACTCTGCCCATTTCAATATTCCCCCCTTTACCCCAATATTTGGAAACCACATTGTGAGTTGAGCCAGAATTCCCTTTTTCTCCATTGCAAGCCCTTGCCATTCCCTTAGAGAGAAATGAAGAGGAGAAGGAGACGTGGAAGCAGTTGGTGCATTGTGAAGAGGATCCCAGAAATGAGTTCGAGGAGCAGTGCCGGTCTCATATTGTAAGTGAATTTTGTGAGATTAATATAAAGAAGTACTTTTTCCGTCCCGCCAAATGACATCTTAAACTTATATGATTTGTTTACATTTATTGTTTTTGATGTCTAACCCACTAATCCATATGTAGAATGCATGCTTGTAGTTTCTTGTTTGTCTTTTGGTGAATGCAGGTTAGCCTTGGGAGGAGACTCGCAGTCAGGAAACAAATAAGCGCAAAGGGATCGACACCGAACACAGAGTTTAAGGTATGCCTACCGGAACCCTATACCTTGTCTTTTATGTATGATTGTGGGGTAATGTTGGGATAGTTGATAAAAAGTAGGAGACTTTAGACGGTTAGCTTTGCCTACATTTTAGAACCCTGGTGTAGTCCGTAGAGGGGTTTTCCCGCTATAGCACTAGCCATTATTCTGAAGAGTGATTTGTGCAAGATGATAGAAACCAGTTCCTTTTACAAGGCCAAAAAAGCTCAGGTAACAACAAACAAATATCAAATTAGGAAGTTTGAAATGTTGGAACATGCTCAAAAGTTTGAAACTGGTTTGTTGTCTAAATGTCCATGACTACAGTGCGTTCGGTCTCTGAATCTGTGAGTGTTAAGCATTTCCTTGAGACAACTGGGTATCTTCCTTCATATGATCCCAACAGGATAATCGCTAGACCATCCACTAATGCCATCTTGGAAAACAATGTCCCTATCAATCTAGACAGTAACCTGCAACCTTCCATGCGTGACGACTTTATTCTGGTTGCATAGACTAAATTGCATAGGGTTGTTTTTAATTGTGATCAGGACATAAACATCCATGTCCATTCTGTCAACAACCTTAATTCTGGCCATATGCTTAGGCATGACAGAGATACAACCCATATGTGGTCCAATAATGGGTAGGTGGATGTTCTCAGTTTATGCACAGTTACAGAACTAAATAGCTACAGGCTAAAGGTTTTATGAAATGATGATTTTTTCTGGGGATATTTGCCCAAAATCCGGCGAGAAATTGTTGGATTTGTAGATTTGAGGATTATTTTTGTATAATCTGAGTGTCCTGGTAGTTTTTCAACATCCTAAATCCATTTCTGAATAACAAAAAATAGTGATCTTATAAATTATATAGCTGGATTCCGACAAAAAAAGCTATTTCTTAGTACATCTAGCCAACACCAACTAAATATAAGAAATAAACAATGAAAGAATGATTATGGATAAAGATGACTATGTTAGAAAAATATATGACCATATGGATTCTAGTGGTTGTTACAAGAGGTCGAATAAGAATCCACTTAGTAAAATTATGAAAGACTTGATGGATGCTGTTAAGAAATCATCCTTGGATGATGAAACTAAGGATAGTTGATTCCTAAATGCTCCATTGTTCCTAGGATCTATGGATGATAAAAAATATACAAAGAAAATATCCCCCCTAGATCGATTGTCAACATTATTGGGCCTCCAAGAAACTCTCTCGCCAAGTTCTTAGTTAACAAGCTAAAATGATTAGTAGGTAAGACTGAGTCCTATATAAAAGAATCTACTCATTTTGTTAACAAAATAAAGAATCTCGAGGTTAATGATAATGAAATCCTTCTTAGTTTTGATGTGGTGTTTCTTTTCACCATGGTACCTATTAATGAATTTGTTAAGGTGATTAAACAAGTCACTAACCCTAGACCGCCAAGATCGTGGAAATTTGTTTGAGATTGACATTATTTATCTTCCAAGGTAATATGTATGAACAAACTTGTGGGTTTCCATGCTCCCCCTCCCCAATCCTAGCAAATCTTTATATGGAACATTTCAAAATTAAAGCATTGAACTCTTTTCCTTTGAAACTAGATTTATGGGTTAGATATGTTGATGACACCAATTTTAAGTAGCCCCATGGTAAAGAAACACTTAAAATTTTTGTGCATCATCTTAATGGTCTTTCTAAGAACATACAATTTACCATGGAGTTAGAAGATAATAACTCCATTCCCTTTCTAGATGTTCTTATCTACATAAAGTTTGATGGTTCTTTAGGACACTAAGTTTATCATAAGAAAACCCACATTAAGAAGTACCTTCATGCAGACTCACATCATCACCCCTCCCAAAAGATAGGGGTTGTTAATACTCTAGCTACTTTTGCCCTCAAAATATCTGATGGCGATCATATTGAACATGAAAAACATCACTTGATTGATAGTTTCATAAATAGAGGTTACAATGAATCGTAGGTTGAGAAGGCATTTAAAAAATAGAGAAATATTCCTAAAGCTCGCATAAATGATGAATCCTCTGAAGTAAAATATAAAGTGGTGTTACATGTCAAGCCAAGCATTGGCAGAAAATGTAACTCCATGAATGTGTATTGCATTGACATGAAAGGTGAATAAATACAATGAGAATGAATATTGGTCTTCCTGAACGGATGACTCTTCATATAACATACGACTCTTCATATTTACATTATGATTATAATAAAAAAATTCCAAGGATTACATGTCTAACATCCCCCCCCCCAATCCGAAGGGGTGTCTGTGAGTCCAAGCATCATTCTGAACTTTTCAAAATTTTCTCTTCCAAGTGTTTTGGTGAAGATGTCCGCAATTTGCTCATTTGTGGAACAATGTCTCAAGTCAATAGTCTTGGCCTCTACATGATATCGAATCAGGTGATACTTTGTGTTGATGTGCTTAGTTTGATCATGGAATCTGAGATTCTTGGCCAACTTAATTGTAAAAGAATTGTCAACTAGAAGAGGAGTGGAATTCATTTGTTTCTCCTACAAATATTCAAGTATTTTCCCTAGCCACACAATCTCCTACGTTGCTTCTACAACTGCCACATATTCTTCGTCTGTTGTGGAATATGATGGAATGACTGTTTGTATGGTCAGATGTTGATCCAAGACTCATGAGATAGCATGTAGTTGATACTCCATTTTCCTTATCCCCAACAAAGTTTGAATCAAAATATCTGATCAGGTTGAAGTCATCTACCTTAGAGTACTTAAGTCCAAAATATTTAGTTCCTTTCAAGTATTTTAGAACTCTTTTTGTGGCAGACCAATGTCCTTCACAAGCATTTTGCCTGAACCTGGAAATAATCCCAACACCAAATGAAACATTTTCTTTGGTGGTAGTAAGATAGATAAGACTTCCCACAAATTGTCTATACTTCGTTGCATCCTTAAATTCATTCCCTTCTTTTAATGTGAGTTTCAAATTCGATTCCATTGGAGTAGAAACATGATCGCACCCATTCATGCCAAATTTGTTCAATAGTTCTCCAATGTACTTCTTCTGGGAGATGAATACAAACCTTGGATTTTGAATCACGTCAATGCCCAAATAGTGGTGAAAATGTTCGAAATATATCATCTCAAAGCCTTTCTTCAATTATTTCTTTATGGATGCAATGTAGCTCTCATTGTTCCCTATTATCAACAAATCATCTACATATACTACAAGATATACAACAATTTTTCCAACTTTCTTGACAAACAAATTTGCATTGTTAAGATTGAAATGCTTGAAATTCAATTTCAGAAGATGCTCGATTAACTTTTCATACCATGCTCATGGTGTTTGTTTCAATCCATATAAGGATTTGATGAGCTTGCATACCTTATGTTCTTATCCCTTCACAACAAAGCCTTCTATTTGGGACATGAAAACATTCTATTTCATATATCCATTCAAGAAAGCAATCTTCACATCCGTTTGATGAATTTTCCATCCATTCTTTACTTCCATGGAAAATAGAGTACAAATGGTATCCCATTTTGTTGTGGGGGAACAAGTATCCTCATAATCAACACCTTATTTCTGTGCAAATCCTTTTTCCATGAGCCTTTCTTTGTGATTTCCAAGTGAGCCATATGATCTGTACTTGTTCTTGAATACCCACTTGTAGCCGATTGGTTTAGTTCCGAATGGAGGATCCAACAACTTCCATGTCCCATTCTTGATGAGGGCATCATATTCCTTTTGCATGGATTCTTTCCAAGCATAATGATAAGTGGCTTCTTTAAAGGAATCCAATTCATGGTTAGTAGATAAGTTCAACTCACAATCATATGAAACATCCATGTCATCTACATCACCTGAGTTTGAATTATCTACATTACCTCCATATTGTCTTGAAGACATTCTGGTTCCTATCTTTCCGACCTCATAATGATGAACACTCTCAAGTGTTTTTGTGAGCAATTTTGGCAGACCTTTATGAGATGGTCCAGGTTTCTTAGTTGAATGAGATGATGTTGAGTTCTCATCAAGCCTAAGCTTTTCAATCCTCTCAATCACATCATCCAAATAATCTTCAAGATCTGATGAAGTGGTGGGAACTTCTTCTTGTGGGGAAGATGGTTCTTCAAAAGGAGATTCTAGAGATTGACCCAATATAGAGATCCCCCCTTCAAGATGTGGAATTTCATCATCAAATTGTTGATATGTATTTACATGACTGAATCTGTCCAGATGATCAAGCCGACTCTCAACGATTTCATCTTTCTTGGAGGATTCAAGAAAGATTACATCTCTAGAAAGGATGAATTTCTTGTTTGTCTCATCGTAAAGAAAATATCCCTTTGTGGTATTTGAGTACCCCAAGAAGATGCACTTTTTACTCCTTTCATCAAGCTTGCTTCTTTTCTCCTTAGGAATCAAGGCATAGTAGGTGGAACCAAAGACCCTGAGATGTCTCACCGAATAAATGTGGCCATACCACATTTCGCATGGAGTATTGTTTTTAAGAGAATGAGATGGACACATGTTTTTGACATAAGCTGCACATAGAACTGAATCAACCCAAAACATCAATTTAACAGTCTTGAAAAACATCATGGAACGAACAATATTTAGGAGTGTCTTGTTCATTTTTTCATCCACACCAATCTATCTGGGATTGTATGGAATTGTTGTTTGATGTTTGATCCCATGTTGGAGAAGGTATCTTTCAAATTCATTAGATGTATATTCTCTTCCATTATCAATGTAGAGAGAGCCAATACGAGACTGAGCTTCATTTTGAATCCATACATGACATTTTTTGAAAGTTTCAAAAGCTTGTGATTTATCTTTCAACAAGTACACCCAACACATCATGGTGTAATCATCAATAAAATTCATGATATATTTGTTTCCATTTGCAGAAGGAACACACATAGGGCCACACAAATCATAATGAATCGGTTCAAGTTTTCTACATGCTCTGGAAGTAGAATCATGAAGTGGTTATTTTCTATGCTTTCCAAGGATACAAGCATCAAATTGCTTCTATTTCCTAGGAATAATTGGCAATCCAAAAACACCATTCTTTCTCAACAAACATAGACTGTCATAATTAATATTTCCAAATCTAGCATGCCACAAAATACTAGATGCAATTATTCTTGCATCGTGATGAGAAAGGTATGCAACATTTTGTGTATGGGCCGATGTCCTTTTCAACTTCATCAGTCTTCCATCTTCCATTCTGGTCATGAAAACCATGTTTTCATAATCCTTTTGTATTTCAACTTTGCCACCGAACATATGAACATAATGGTCTTGTTGTCTGATGTGCACAAGGGACAACACGTTCCCTTGGAGCTCAGAAAGATAGAGTACATTGTGTAGAAGAAAATCTAGGAGTTCATGCAACTTTAGCATGATGGTTCCCATTCCCGAAGGCTTGAGACTTGATCTATCTCCAAAATACATTACACCATATACATTGTCATCGAATTCTTCGAAGAAGTCTCATTGAAATGTCATGTGGGAGGTTTCACTTGTGTCAAGAAGCCTTGCATATGCCCAATAAGTAAATGAACTGTTAAAGAATTCTTTAGTTACTACTATATTGCAATGGGCCACAACGTAGTTAGTAGGTTCTTTACCTTCTGCTGGTTTTGAAGTTTTACCTCTATCTTCTTTATGATTTTGTAATGTCCCCATCTGCTTAGGAGTCATAAGGGAGAAATTACGCTATCCTAATAAGTTCTCCAGGGCTAAGGCAGACAATGACCAAGGGGACATGAATTTCCTAGGAAATACTTTATAAAGTTAAATTGGGAAAAAGGGGGATATGGGTCCTAGGCTAACGAAAAGTCACGTTTAAATTATAAAAGTGAAGGAGCCAATGACCCAAGGATGATTTTAAGGATGGAAATTTATATTAAAGTGTAGAAACTTGGGCTAATCATACTAGTCCTTAATATGCAAAATGTAAAATGTTTGGCGATAGTTTTGTTAAAATATTCAAATTTCGAAGAATTTTATGTAGTTTCTATAACATTTTGGCGATTTTAAAGGTAAAATAATTTTATTCTACGGAATTTGGGTGAATCATTTTTAGAAAAAATGGAAATTAGCGAATCTTATTTTGGGAAAAACCATGGAAAATTAGCCCAATTGTGAAATTTAGCCCCTAAAATCATCTATCGAGCCACTAAAGTGACTTTACTAAAATAAAATAAATAAGTGAGCGGGAAAATACTCAAGTGAATATTACAAGGGGAAAATGAGGAGTCTCTTCTCATTCTTGCATTTTCTCATTTGAGAAAAAGATTTGGAGAGCTCTTGAGAAGAGAGACTAGGGTTTTTGGAAACCCTTATTCATCTACTAGTTTCAATGTTGCAATGATACACCCTAGATAGTCACGAGAGGAAATCACTTCAGATATCCTCATTGAATTTCATTGTTGAGAAGGAATAATTTGTATGCAGGGATCTTATGAAAATCTAGAGAAGTTGAAGTTATCTTGGAGGGAAATCAAACCCTCTTGTGGAGGCTGAGTTTTCATTGAATACTAGGAGAAAGTGTGAGATAACGAGGTCAGAATTTATCTTAGGCCGAGATCTATAGTCCAATGGTCGAATTTCTTCTTTGTGGGTGCTCATCTCTTGCAAGGGTGCACTATTACACTCTTGTCACACTTATGTAGGCGTTAAGCTCTTATTCTCCTTGTTGGGTGCATTTTTTCTACTGTTTAGATCGATTTAGAGTTGTTGGGTGCCATTCCTCTTTGTTGGATGCCTCATATCTATTGTCAGGGTCGAGTTACAACTACTGGGTGCCATATTTCCTTGCTGGGAACTTTATATTTGTTGTTGGGTGACATATTTCTTTTTTGGGCGAATATTTCTCATCTATGGGCCGATTCTAGAGTGGATGTGTTATCCTTTCTTCCCACTGGGCGAGTTATTATCCTACTGTCTGTATTCTCTTTGCTGGGATTGCATTATATTGTGGAGTTGTTGTATTTCATGCTTGAACATATTCCTTTTGTGGGTTGTCTATGTCACCATTCTTCCCAGCTGTAATAGGTTAGAATGATTTAATTAAAGATCAATTCTTGTATGGAATTTCCCTTCTTGTTATATTGATATTGTTGTGGTATTTCTGTAGTGTCTGGTTGTAATAGAAATTACATACAGTTTAATTTATGTGTGACAACCAATTCCTCAACCATTCCTTGAGACAAACACAAGAATATAACCCAAACGAAAACCATAAATACATAACAACAATGACATAGTTTGTCTAAAGGGGTTTGGGAGTGTGAATACAAAGTGTTTGATAAAACACTTGCATCATAAAAGCTACAACAAAACAAAGGAAGTGATGAACAACGAAGATTGAGCATATCCACCAAGTTTTTGACAAAAACCCAAAGTTAGAAACTGTAAAAAACATTACAACCTAGACATAAATAGCATTTCGAATCGGTTGGATATTACAGTGGTATCAGAGCATGGTACTTTGCAACTGTGTGGTTTGATGGGTAGTTTGATGGGTAGTTTGATTCATATTTATGAGACCATAAGACGGGGAAAATATCACTGACAAGAGATGTAGGGACAAAGCTTCAGAACCTGAACCATAACAGGAAGAAGAAGTGGTGTTGGGTGAAAGGGAAGCACCTTTAGGATCAAATAAATGAAAGGGGAACATGGGGGAATAAGGAGACCCACAAATTGGTAGCCTCTTCAAGATTATGAATGGTTTGACCAAGGGACAAAATATGACGATGGACCTATTGGGACAACTAGTAGTTAACACCGTAGAGAGGCTATCTAAACAAAATCAAAACGGTGAAAATGGATCTAACAATGGAGAATGAATTCATTCTTGCACTACCATGCAAAGCCACCCTCACTTATACACCAAGATTCCTAGACCCACCATGCCACAATTCTTGAGTGGTGAGGTAGCATCAGAGGGGACAACAAAGAAAGATGACTCTTATTTGACTTATTTGGAGGAGTACAAGAGGTTGGGGGATGAATTTCAGGAAACTATATCTGTCACTGATTTTTCCACCTCAAACAAAAGAACCGACCCAGAGGAGCTAAAAGGACACCCAACCAAGAGCTTCAAAAGACACTTGGAAAAGTGACCATTCCAAATTTTGATGGATGCTCAAAATGTTTAGCAAGGACTTGGGTGTAGAAGTTGGACACATACTTCCAACTACATCAGATGACAGAAGATGAGGCCATTAAATTGGATTTTTTACACTTAGATGGTGAAGCCCATGAATGGTGCTACCATGGGTTAGTGATGTTGGGTCATTACTGAATCACTTCATACCTCAATTTCACACAGACGATCATTGAGAGGTTTGACATGAAAGACCCAGAGATCCATTTTCAAGAGCTGGACCAGCTCAAGAAGACAGGTAGCCCATAGGCATTTATCTATGAGTTCTAGAGATTAGTAGGGATGGCGACACACATATCTGAGGCACACTTGGTGATGTTTTTCATTGAGGGGCTAACATAACCATTACGTGGATGGATGAAAGACTATAAACCCACCACTTTGTAGGATGCAATTAACCATACTAGGGACATGCAAGATGTTGTTCCTAAGAGAAGGTTTCCTCCAAAACCCACCTTCCCACAGAAGAGAAAGGAAACCAAACCATTTCAGATGGATTGGGATGGGAATCCCAAGCTAGATGAAGAAACAAGAAAGGAGCTAAGGAGGAAGAAAATGTGCTTTAGTTTTTAGGAGTCGTGGGTACCATGGTACAAGTGTGTCGAGAAAGACAAGACCGACACGGCTCATTATATTGAGGTCTATTTGGACAATGATAGTGATGACAAGGAGGAGCAGAAGGAACAAGAACATGGGCACCAAACATTAGGTGAGGAGACATCACAGGCTGGGGCTAAGGGTCCTGATATGGAATCCATGTCTAGACTTCCTAGGTACCGAACATTCAGAGTCCAAGGAGTCTTACAGGGGAACAAGGTTATAATGTTGATTGATAGTGGGGTATCCCACAACTTTGTATATGGATATTTGGTGGATAGGAGAGAGATTCCGATGGAGGATTTTGAGGGATTCACAATGATCATACCTGATACCTATCAGATGGAGTTCACCAGATGGATCCCCAAGTTGAAAATAACCATGGGGAATTATACCTTGACAAATGATTTATTTGTGGTGGATGTGCCAGATACCAATGTGGTACTCAGAGTTCAGTGGATATACTCCATTGGGAAATACACTACTGATCAGAGGACTATGGAAATGGAATTCATGGGTCCGGATGGGAAAAAGGTAGTCTTACGGGAAATGCACCAATATCTTCCTAAGATAGTGTCATCACATAGTATGGAGACAATGATGCAACATGGAGATATAGAATGGGAATTTGAGTGCTACATTTATGACAATGAGACACCGGATCATCCTTGATAGCATCCAGACGATCTTCAGGTATTACTTCTTAAACATTAAAGGGTTTTTGGTGACATTTATCCAGGGTTACCTCCAGATAGATTATTTGAGCATGTGATAGAATTAGAAGAAGGGGTCCAAGCAGTCATAACCAACCCCTACCGACATCCAAAAAATTACAAAGATGATATTGAGAAAACTATCAAGGATTTGCTCAAGATGGGTCACATTCAACCTAGCTCTAGTCTATTTGCTTCTTCGATAGTATTGGTCAAAAAGAAGGACAACACCTTGAGAATGTGCATTGACCAAGCCCTTAACAAGAATACGATAAAGAACAAGTACCCAATTCCGAGGATCGATGAGTTGATGGACGAGTTGAGAGGAGAAAAATACTTTTCCAAAATTGATCTCCATATAGAGTATCGCCAGATAAAGGTTCGAGAACAAGACATTCTGAAGACCGCTTTCTGATGCCATTATGGGCATTATGAGTACCTGGTTATGCCATTTGGGCTAACCAATGCTCCTGCTACATTCCAGTCTTGCATGAACCACGTGTTCAATAAGCAGCTGCATAAATTTTTGTTTGCCTTCTTTGATGACATTCTTATTTATAGCAGGACTTGGGAGGAACAACTTAGGCATCTGGATGAAGTATTGGGAATTTTGGAGGAACACCGACTCTACACAAAGGCATCTAAATGTGAGTTTGGCATGACTAAGATGCTTTATTTGGGGCATGTGATCGGATAAAATGGGGTTCATGTACACCAAGAAAAAATCAGAGCAATTATCAAGTGGTCTACCCCTAGGAATGTGACATAACTGAAGAGCTTCCTAGGCCTTTTCACTTATTACATGAAATTTGTTAACGGGTTCTCACAACTGACAACACCTCTTACAGATATCACTAAGAAAGGGGATTTTAGTTGGTCGGATGAGGCACATGTGACATTCAAGATGATGAAACAGGTGATGAACTCTTGTCTTGTACTAGCCTTACCATATTTCACTCATCCATTCGTGCTTGAGTGTGATGCTTCCAGGATTGGGATATGAGCTGTGTTAATGTAAAACAACCATCCCATTGATTTTGAAAGCTGAAAAATTAAGGAGTATGAGTGACATTATTTGATATATGACAAGGAAATGTTGGCCATTATGCATGCATTGGAAAAATTTAGACAATACTTGGAGGGGAATGAGTTTAAGGTGAAGATAGATCACAATAGCCTAAGGTTCCTCATGTAGCAGAAATAATTGAGTGAGTGACAATAGAAGTGGATCAACAAGCTTCAATCCTATGATTTTGAGATCGAGTATGTGAAGGGGAATAACAATGTGGTAGCTGATGCCCTTTCCAGAATACCACCCACTCTCTCCCTCATGGAGATTTCAACCGAATGTAAAGCTCTAATGTTGGTAGAATATTCCAAGAACCAGTTTGCTTGCGAGATCCTTGAAAATTGGACATAGGATGATCGGTACAGAGTCATTGATGAAATCATTTATTACAAAGACATGATCTACCTTGTACGAAAATCTTAGATCAAGGACAAAATCATGCATGCAACACATAGTTCCCCATTTGCAGGACACCCTGGATACTTGAAAACCTATAGGAATATCCGAGAAATATTTACATGGAAGGGCCTTAAGATAGATGTGTTGAGGTTTTTAAGAGAATGCAACATCTGCCAACAAAACAAGACAGAGCACACTCACCTTGCTGGACTACTTCAACCACTTCCCATTCCCGAACAAAAATGGGAAAGCATCTCTATGGATTTCATCATTGGGTTGCCCCAGGTACAAGGAAAGGACTATATCTATGTGGTGGTTGACAGATTCACAAAGTTTGCACACTTATTTTCTATACCCTCCCAATATTCAACAACACATGTAGCAGAGTTGTTCTTCAGAGAGGTATTTCGATTACATGGGTTGCCAAAAACTATTTTCAGTGATAGGGATAACATGTTCATGGGAGGATTCTATGGGGAGCTGTTTAGACTGGTAGGAAAAAAGTTGACATCAAGAACAAGTTACCACCCTCAAACTGATGGTCAAATTGAGATAGTGAATAACTGGTTGGAAGGTTATCTGAGGAATTATGTGTTGGACCAACAAAAAGCCTGGATAAATGGCTACACTTAGGGGAGCACTGCTACAACACCACCTATCATATGTCGATTGGGATGACACCCTTCTAAGCCCTGTATGGATATGATGCACCCGCATTTGTGGATAATATGTTTGGATATAACCGGACACCTAAGGCTAAGGATTGGATTAAGGAGAGTAAGGATATTATACAGACCCTGAAGGATAATTTGTAAACAACTCAGAATCAACATAAGATCTATGTAGACAGACACATGGTGGAGCATAGCTTTGAAGTAGGAAACTTGGTATACCTACGCCTTCATCCTTATAGGAAATCATCGCTCAAAATGAAGGGGGAATAAAAATTAAAGTCTAGATTTTATGGACCCTACAAAATCGCGAGGTGTAGAGGAGAGGTGGCATATAAGATAAATATTCTAGAGGAATGCAAAATACATAATGTCTTCCATGTATCATGTCTCAAGAAGGAATTGGGGAAACATATCGTCACGTCTACGAAGTTACCACCGTTGGATGAAGAAGGGAAATTGACTTTGGTTCTAGAGGAAATTTATGATGTCAGGCAGCGAAAGTTGAGGAACGAGACCATCAAAGAGTACCTGGTTAAGTGGAAGGATCTGCCTATTGAGGATGCTAATTGGGAAGGATAATAGATGCTCCAACATCCTAGATTGAAATTGCTTGTGGACAAGCAATCTTGGGCAGGGAGGACTGTAATGTCCCCATCCGCTTAGGAGTCATAAGAGAGAAATTATGCTAGCCTAATAATTTCCCAGGGGTAAAGGCAGACAATGAAAAATGGGACATGACTTTCCTAGGAAAGACTTTATAGAGTTAAATTGGGAAAAAGGGGGACATGGGTCCTAGGCTAACAAAAATTTACTTTTAAATTATAAAAGTGAAGGAGCCAATAAAGTGATTTTAATAAAATAAAATAAATAAGTGAGCGGGAAAAGACTCAAGTGAATATTAAAAGGGGAAAATGAGGAGTCTCTTCTCATTCTTGCATTTGCTCATTTGAGAAAAATATTTGGAGAGCTGTTGAGAAGAGAGACTAGGGTTTTTGGAAACCCTTACTTATCTACTGGTTTCAGTGTTGTTTCGATACACCCTAGATAGTCATAGGAGGAAATCACTTCAGATCTCCTCATTGAATTTCATTGTGGAGAAGGAATAATTTCTATGCAAGGATCTTATGAAAATTTAGAGAAGTTGAAGTTATCTTGGATGAAAATTGAACCGTCTTGTGGAGGCTGAGTTTTCATTGAATACTGGGAGAAAGTGTGAGATAAAGAGGTCGAACTTTATCTGAGGCCAAGATCTAAAGTCCAAGGGTCAAATTTCTTCTTTCTTGGGCGCTCATCTCTTGCAAGGGAACACTATTACACTCTTGACACACTTATCTAGGAGTTGAGCTCTTATTCGCCTTGATGGGCACATTTTGTATACTATTTGGGTCGATTTAGAGTTGTTGGTTTCCATTCCTCTTTGTTGGACGCCTCATATCTACTGCTGGGGTTGATTTACATCTACTAGGTGCCATATTTCCTTGCTGGGAACTTTATATTTGCTGTGGGTGACATATTTCTTTGCTGGGTGAATATTTTTTTATCTTTGGGTTGATTCTAGAGTGGTCGTGTTATCCTTTCTTCATGTTGGGCAAGTTATTATCCTACTGGTCGTATTCTCTTGGCTGGAATTGCATTACATTGTGGAGTTGTTGTTGTTCATTCTTGAGAATATTCCTCTCATGGGTTGTCTATGTCAACATTCTTCCTAGCTGTAACAGGTCATAATTATTTAAATAAAGATGAGTTCTTGTATGACATTTCCCTTGTTGTTATATTGATATTGTTGTGGTAGTTCTATAGTATCTGGTTGTAATAGAAATTGCATACGATTTAACTTATGTGTGACAACCAATTCCTCAACCATTCCTTGAGACAAACACAAGAATATAACCTAAACACCAACCATAAATACATAACAACAATGACATAGTTTGTCTAAAGGGGTTTGGGAGTGTGACTACAAAGTGTTTGATAAAACACTTGCATAAGAAAAGCTACAACAAAACAGAGGAAGTGATGAACAACAAAGATTTAGCATATCCACCAAAGTTTTGACAAAAACCCAAAGTAAAAAACTGTTAATAACATTACAACCTAGACATAAATAACATTGCCATTTGGTTGGGATATTACATATTCTGTCTTTCTTTGTTATTCTCCCATGGAACTCCACAATCAATAGTTTTATATGATCCATTCTTTCCGCAACAGGTACAATGAAGATCGGATTTTTGACGGGAATTATGGCAACCCCGTCTAACTCTGAACTTCTTCTTTCCGCGTCCTTTCATTTCTTATTAACAAATTACAGATGACATATGAAAAAGAGGGAGGCAATAAATATGCTAGCAAGCTCAAACATGCAGAATGAATACATTGTTGTTGAAGAAATCAAACTGTCTTCTAGTTATGAACTTTCAACTTCTTTGAGAAAACATTCATAATGCATTGCTTCTAGTAATATTACAAATGTGTGCATTGTAATATACTAGTGCAATAAATAAGTATTTTAAATAACACAATGCACCAAAACCTTTATGCATCATGCACATGGAAATTTATGAAGATTTCTGCATCTATGATTCTCTCACAAAACGTTTGAAAAATTAGTACAATTGGATTCCTTTTCTAAAACAAACCTTTCCATGTCAAATACTACCATGAACTCATTAAAGCTCTTAAACACATATTATAGTTTTTTCTTAGACATGGCATTGGACTTCCATACCATCAAATGAGAGCACTCAACAACAATTTTATAGGTGGAAGCCGTCGTCGATCTAAGTGGAGATATTATAGGTCAAAGATATTAGACATTGCTCGTGTAGGGAATAGAGATAGCGGTCTGTGAAGTGCAGTGGTCACCATCGATTAGAGTATCTCATGTGTGGGAGGTACATGAGAGGAAGCATGTGTGAACTATCAACTGTATCAAAGAGTTAAGTCCTGGGGCGAGTTGATGCATGGATTTTTTGGGGATTTTTCGAGGGTCATAACTTTTGACTCGGTTATCCATTTGGGATGAAATTTTATGGGGAGTTGCGTCTCGAAGAGTTCACTTTCATTCCAATCGGATTTATCCGATTGGACATTGTTTCGACACTTTTTCAGGGCCAAATTCCTTCATATAAGGCCTCAAATTGGGGTTTTAGTGTTTTTACGGGAATTTTATTGTTTCAATTATCAATTATCTCTTAGTTTGTGAGCTTAATTAGAAAAGAGATTTGAAAAATAGTGTCACGCTAGTTAGATATTAGTTAGTGGTCAGTTTCAGAGTCATGCGAGAATTTTCTAAATTTAGGTGTTTTTCTAAAAAAATAATTGTTTTTCTAAAATTAGTTGTTTTCAAAAATCCCAGATAGTAGTTATAAGAGGTTGAACTTCGATTGTAATAGTTAGGATGGAGAAGGAATAAAAGAGAGTTATTTTTCCATTCTCATTTGTTTTCATGGTTTATTTTATCTTGTGAATGAATCTTAGGCTTTGGATACATCATTTGGTATTAGAGCGGGAAGATGGTTGGGAGAGAGAGAGGAAGAGGAGGTCTTTCTCAGATGCGCAGAGATATGAAAAACCTCCAAAGGAAAGTAGCAGATCTTACAAGCATGCTAGCTAGTCAGAGAATAATACAAAGATAAGTGTATGATGAGGAGACAAACCAAGGAAATGTAGATCAACATATAGAACATGAAGAACACGAAGAAGAACAATTATAACGCGTTTCTTTTGAAGAGATGATGCTTAGGGATCTAGAAGGGAGAAATGATAGGATCAAGATGGAAGTTTCATAATATGCATATGCAGGGAATATTAAACCAAATGAGCTAATAGATTGGATGAACAACATGGATAAATTTTTTGAATGACAATCTATGCCAGAGGAAAAGAAGGCGAAATTTGCATGCACCAAGATGAAAGGTCATGCCATGATATGGTGGGATAATGTGTAGAAAGATAGAGTAAGAAAAGGAAAAGACAAAATTAAGACCCGGATCAAGATGCAAAAAAAATTGCGAGAAAATGTTTTTCCTCTAGACTCTTCCCAGACCCTTTTCCGTAGATTTCAGAACTTGAAGTAGAACCTGTCCACCGTGGAGGAACTCAAAAACATGTTTTATCAGTTGTCCATTCGCGTGGATCACCAGGAAATTGATGAGAAATTGGATGCAATGTATGTGAATTGTTTAAAATTTTCTATTCAAGTTGAACTAAGCATGCATAGAGTTCGCAACGTGGAAGAGGCATATCAATTAGCCTTAAAGGTTGAGGAAAAGATAAACCAAAAATTTTCTCAAAGGAATAGAGGAGCAAGGAGGGGTACATTGTCTTCCTCACAGGGTGGTTTTAACTATGGCAGAGGTGAATCATCCCAAGGAGATGAGAAAGTAGAAGATACTCGACAACGTATCCTGAATCAACCACGAGGAAGAGGATTTTAGAGGAGGATTTCAGAGGGGTAGAGGTTACGATGGTGGTGTAGGAGGACCCTATGTGTGTTTCAGGTGTGGTAAAGAGGGTCATCGAGCATTTGAATGCCCAAGTTATAACATGCAAGAGTTGAAGCAAGGACAACAACTTAGTTTGAACTTGGTCCAAGATGAGAATGAAGAAGAAGGAGATGAATTTGAAGTCCCACATGATATGGGGGAAAGTGTCATGATACATAGGTCAATGGTGATTCCCGAAAAAGAGCAAAGAAAGGGAAGTGACAATTAATATTCTTGGCTTCGAACAAATATTTTTCGAACCAGATGCACTTATGGGGGAAAGGTATGTCAAGTTATTATTGATAGTGGCAGTTGTGAGAATATTGTTTCCAAAGAGATCGTAGATAAGTTGAAATTACGTCATGAAAAACATCCCCATCCTAACCAAATTGCATGGTTCAAAAAGGGGAATGAAGTCACCATTAATAAAAGATGTTTGATCAATTTTTCCATTGGTAAGACTTATAAAGATGAAGTATGGTGTGATTTCATTCCGATAGATGCATGCCATCTGTTATTGGGGAGGCCTTGGAAATATGACAGAAAAGTCATGCATGATGGAGGAAAGAATACCTACACCTTTTGGAAGGATGGATCGGAAGTCGTCTTATTGCCCCTTAAGGATGAGGGAAAAACTGAGAATATGTTGTCAAAAAGTTAGTTTTTTAAAGAAACAAAGGCAACGAGATTTTGCTTTGTGTTAATTGTGCAAAAAGGAGCCGTAGAAGAGATACCAATTCCTATTGAAGTGGCCAAGTTACTAGAAGAATGGGTTGATGTTATCCCTAATGAACTACCTGATGGTATTCCACCAAAGAGGGATATCCAACATCACATTGATCTAATCCTGGGATCATCTTTACCTAATCAGGCCTCCTATAGGATGAGTCCTACACAACATGTAGAGCTCAACCGACAAGTGACGAAACTCGTAAATAAAGGTTTGGTAAGAGAAAACATGAGTCCATGTGTTGTACCAACATTGTTGACTCCAAAAAAGGATCATACATGGATGATATGCACAAATAGTAGATCAATCAATAAAATTACCATCAAATATAAGTTTCCTATACTGCGGTTGGACGACATGATGGATGTCCTAGATGGAGCGAAATATTTTAGTAAGATTGATTTGCAAAGTGGATACCGCCAGATATGGATTCGTGAAGGGGATGAATGGAAAAATGCCTTCAAGACCAAGGATGGACTATATGAATGGATGGTGATTCCATTCGGGTTGTCCAATGCTCCTAGCACTTTCATGTGGCTAATGAATACTGTGCTTCGACCTTACATTGGTAAGTTTGTTGTTTTGTATTTTAATGACATCCTAGTTTTCAGTAACAAAAAAGAAGATCACTTGCAACATTTAAAAATTATATTGGATGTATTGATTAAACATCAACTTTATGCAAACCTGAAGAAATGTGGTTTCATGCAAGAAAGTTTGGTGTTCCTAGGTTTTTTCATCTCGACAGAGGGAGTCAAGATGGATTTAGAGAAGCTCAGAGCAATTTTGGAGTGGCCTAGTCCCAAGAGCATCACAAAGGTAAGAAGTTTTCATGGAATGACCACCTTTTACAAAAAAAATATTAGAAATTTTAGCAGTATTGTAGCACCCATAACGGATTGCACTAGAGGCAAGACATTCATGTGGACCAAGGAAGCTGAGGAAAGTTTTAAGTTTATGAAAAATAAGGTAATTGAGGCACCCATATTAGCCTTACCAAATTTTGATAAAGTGTTTGAGGTAGACTGTGATGCTTCAAATGTAGGCATTGGAGCTGTACTTATCCAAGTAGGTAGACCAATTGCATTCTTTAGTGAAAAAGTGAATTAGGTAAGAAATAACTACTCCACATATGATGTAGAATTTTATGCAATTGTGCATGCATTGTGACATTGGAGGCATTATCTAGTGCCAAAGGAGTTTGTGTTATTTACCAATCATATTGCATTAAAATATGTAAACACCCAAAATAAATTCAAGAGTAGACATGCAAAATGGGTCTCTTTCTTACAAGGCTACGCCTTTGTTTTGAAGCACAAATCAGGATGAAAGAATCAAGTTGCATATGCTTTGAGTCGACGCAGTATTCTTTTGACAACCATGGAAAATCAAGTAATTGGGTTTGCTTTATTAAAGGATCCCTATGCATCTGATAATGATTTTCAAGATATTGTGGAATAGTTGAAGAATCTAGTCGCTGGGAACATGGATCTTAATCAAGGTGAATATTTTATGAAAGATGGCTACCTCTTCAAAGGAAAACAACTATGCATCCCAATTGGTTCAATGAGGGAAATATTATTAGAGACCTTCATAGTAGTGGTTTGGCAGGACATTTTGGAAAGGATAAGATGCTAGCGTTAATCGAAGGTAAGTATTACTGGACGAAGTTGAAAAAAGATGTAACCAACTATGTTGCACGATGTTGGATTTATCAAATGTCTAAAGGACACTCACATAAAACAAGGTTGTATATGCCATTACCAGTGCCCATAGGTCCATGGACAGATCTGAGCATGGATTTTGTGTTGGGGCTCCCAAACACACAATGAGGTAATGATTCTATTTTTGTGATTGTTGATAGGTTCTCTAAAATGGCTCATTTCATTGCTTGCAAGAAAACTAGTTATGCATTGAGGGTGGAAAAATTGTTTTTTCAGAAGTTGTTAGATTGCATGGGGTTCCAAAAACTATTACCTCTAATAGAGATACTCGGTTCTTGGGTCATTTTTTGAGGAATTTATGGAAGAAAATGGAGACTAAATTACAGTTCAGTAGTGCCTATCACCCCCAAACATATGAGAAAACTGAGGTGGTAAATCAGAGTTTGGGAAACTTGTTACGGAGAATTGTTGGAGAGAAGCCCAAGCGGTGGCATTTGTCTTTACCTCAAGAAAAATTTTCCTACAATAGTTTAGTGAATAGATCTACAGTTAAATCTCCATTTAAGGTTTTTTATGGTATAAATATTATGGGTGTCCTAGATTTGGTGCAACTACCACTTGGGGCTAGGATCAATGATGACGGGGAATCATTTGTAGAACACATTCAACAATTGTAGTAACATGTGAGACAAACATTGCAGGCCTGTATCTTTATAGGGAAGATGGAACTGGAGGAGCTAAAGATCAGAGAAATATTCAGTGGGAGAAGCAGATTCCTGTAGTAGAGAAGACACATATGGAAAATATCATAGATCAAAGAGTTGGTAAGAAGACTAGAAGGAAGACATATTTTGAATACTTGGTAAATTGGAAAGGACGACCAACAGAGGATGCCAGCTGGGTTAATGAAACAAAGATCGAGAAGAATGGAAGATCGGTGCAGGAGCTCATGGACACGAGTCCATGAATTTTTCAGCCAAGGGAGTATGATGCAGGAGCATCGCCAACAAAGCACAAGCATGGAAGACAGTTGGGTGCACTATCGCATATTTTGAAACATTTTGAATTTCAAACGATCCATGTATTAATGAGAAATCTAACAAGGATTTTTGAGTTATGAATGTCTTTAATGAATGGAGGCTGAACAATCACGTAAGATTGATGGGGGAAGGTATTTTGTTTTGTAAATCAGACCATAGTACAGATTTGGAGCTTGCGCTCTTATATTTCTGACACAATATTTATTGTAATAGGTGTTAAGTAGTTGATAGAATTTAATTCCATTTAATATAGGATAGAGTAGTTTCAGGAAATGATCGAAGAGCACCTCTTTGTATAAAACTTTGTAATATTGCCTAGAAAGGGTTGTTGATAGCTGTTGATAGTTGTTGTAGCGGCTGAATCTAGTATGTGTAGATTTCCATTGTAAGATAAGAGATGGGAGATGCAGAGAAAAGTTGTATGAATGTATGTAATTTTCAGTTGGATGAATATAACAGAAGAACATTGTCCCAAATGTGTGTATGGGTATGTGTCTATTTGAATGAATGGTAGAGTTTCTGTTATTTTTCTCAATTCTCTGTTATTTTTGTTCTTGAATCCATGACTGCATTTTCTTTGTTGAATGTATGAGTCATTGTGAGGAGTAGATAAGTTTCAAGTAATTTATTTTTTATTTGAGCGAGTGCAAGGTGTGCATAGTGTCCGCAAGGAGTGCGTGACCGAGTCTGTTCCGACTCGAAAGCTCATAAGAGATAGTGGAACTTATACGTATGCAAGGTGTGCATCGATGTCCACAAGGAGTGCGTGATAGGGTTTTCAGGCTCGAAAGATCATAAAGGATAGCGTGTTTCAATCACGAGAGATAGAAGTGGTTGGAGGATAGTCGCAAGGAGTGCGAAGTCATCTACACGAGTTGAAGTGTGGAGAGAAATCTATTGCAAGGTGTGCACAGATCGAACACTCAACTAAGTGTCAAAGAGATTGTTTAGAGGAATAGGGAAAATCAAGGAAGGAAAGCTCGGGAGGGGAAGTGGCAGAAAACTTCAAGGAAAAGAGTCCTTGAACTTCTCGTGAAAAGCCAGTGGGCAAGATTCGTTCTCAGAAGGAGAAGAACGATCCCAGACCGTTAGAGCTGGTGAAGTTGCAAGGAGGAGAACCGTGAAGTATTTCGGTACTTCGGAGGTTCAAAAAGTTAAAAACTTGACGAAGACCGAGTCGCAGGGTCCAAAGTCATGATTCAATCTCGACCGTTGACCACAGGAGATCACGTGGCAACGAGATCCAAGAATTCGAAAATCTCAAGATTGGAGGTTGTGGGTGAAAGGTATAGAATTTTGCGGGGTCGCGATGTCCGAACAATTGTGGGGCCGATAGATCAGAGGAGATGCGTGGCATGAGTTCGAAGAACCGTAGCTGAGCGCTTCGGGAAGGAGTGAAGAAATGATTTGGGATATCCCCGAAGTCTGAACCCTAAAGGAGGTAGACCCACGGTCACATCTGTGGTCACTTGCAGAAGAGTCTGTGTGTGTGGGTAAGATAGTTTTGGGTGCCCGCAGGGACCCAAGGAGTCGTTCCGACTAAGAAATCCAAACGATCCAAGACCAGGAGGTCAAGCAACCCTTTGGAGGGAAGGGGGTTTGCACCAGAGTGGTATCAGAGCAGAATACAAGGTTGACTTCTGTAGGGAGAAGGATAAATGTTAGCACAATGCCACCTAGAAGATGTGTTGATCCACCTTTAACCAACAGAGATATGGAAAGGGAGATGAGAAAATTGCGTGAGAGGATGGATGACATGGAGAAAACACAAAGGAGAGCGCCTGATGTTAGAGATGTCAGTGAGGTAGAAAATGAAGAAGTCGAAGTTGCAGAAGTTGTAGCTGAGGATGTTGCAGAAGAATGATTGTTAAGAGAGATTGTTAAATTGGGTGCCAGAGTGAAGATTGACATCCCTATGTATGAAGGAAACCTGGACACGAAATAATTTCTTGACTGGATACAAGCAATGGATAAGTATTTCTACTATGAGGATGTCGAAGAGGAGAAAAAGGTAAGACATGCTGTCACTAGACTAAAAGGACATGCAACACTGTGGTGGGATGAACTGTAGGCTGATAGGAGTAAAGGAAAACAAAAGATCAAGAGTTGGGATCGAATGGTAGCCAAGTTGAAGGCGAAATTCATGCCCAAGGATTACCAGATAAATATGTTAATGAGAATGCAGAACCTGAGACAGAGAGGATTGACTGTGAAAGAGTACACATAAGAGTTCTACAAATCAAACATTAGAGTTGGACAAAGGGAGAGAGATGAGGAGAAAGTTGCCAGATACATCAATGGCCCGAGGTATGATATTTAGGACAAAATCAACATGGCGGCAGTCAGGACTGTAGAGGACGCATATCAAATGGCGCTAAAAGCAGAAGATAAGTTGGCTAGGAAGAAAAGTCAACAGAATAGAGGTCGAAACTTGAATAGAGGCAAAGGAGTTGCCCAGGAGAAGACATAGAAGCCCAAGGACGAGGCGGAGAAACCACATAGTCACTCTGAGAGAAGAGGAAGTTCCTGAGGAAGACAGAGTGGTGGTAGAATTTCTTTTCCTAGAGGAAGAGGAAGAGGCAGAGGAGGAGAGGTAAGGTGTTATGCCTATGGAAAGATAGGACATATGTCTTGGGATTGTCCCGAGAGAAAGAATGGAGGTGAAGCTCACATCTCAGAAGCGTAGAAGTGAGATGTTGAGACAAAAGGTGTAGAGGATGGAAGTTCGTTGATGATGAATAAGGTTCTTTTGAAGCAAGATCTAGAGACTGAAAATCCAGTGCAGAGGAACAATATGTTCAGGACAACTTGCAAAACGAAGGACAAAGTTTGCAAGGTGATAATTTATAGTGGAAGCACTGACAACTTAGTATGCACAGAGATGGTGGAGAAGATAGTGTTGGAGATGACTGCACATCCGACATCATATAAAGTCTCATGGTTGCAGAAGGGTCATCAGGTAACAATTACTCAACCGTGCCTGGTTAATTTCAAAATAGGAGGATATAGGGACGAGATTCTGTATGATGTAATTCCCATGGATGTCTATCATGTTTTGTTGGGAAGGCCCTGGAAGTATGATAGAAATGTTATTCCCGATGAGAGAAAGAATACATACACCTTAGAGAAGAACGGTAGGACACACATGTTGCTACCAATTGTGGAAAAGAAGGTGAAAGAGGAAGCCAACACAAGCATACTTCTCATGAGTGAGAAGGAACTCCTGAATGAAGTAAAGAAGGAACATGAGATGCAGTTTGTTGTCGTAAGGAAACCAAGAGTTATCCTTACCAGTACTTCACTAGAATATTTACCTGAGGAAGTTCTGGAACTATTAGAGAATTATGCTGATATTGTAGTGGATGAGTTGCCAAACTCATTTCCACCTATCAGAAGCATCGGTTATCACATTGACTTGATACCAGGAGCAAGCTTGCCAAATAAAGTAGCATACATGTTGACGCCTCAAGAGAATGAGGAAGTGAAAAGACAGGTTCAATATCGGTTAGACAAGGGATTGGTTAGATAAAGTTTGATTCCATGTGCATTACCAAATGTACTAAGTCTAAAGAAGGAGGGAAGATGGAGAATGTGTACGGACTTGAGAACCATAAACAAAATCACCATCAGATACATATTTCCATTACCAAGGATGGATGACTTGATGGATTTCTTGAGTGGGGCCAACTATTTTTCAAAAATAGATTTGAAAAGTGGATATCACCAGATAAGGATGAGAGAAGGTGATGAGTGGAAAACAACATTCAAGATGAATGAGGGGTTATATGAATGGCTTGTTATGTCGTTTGGCTTAACAAAATCCCCAAGTACTTTTATGAGACTAATGAATGAAGTGTTAAAGGATTTCGTTGGTAAGTTCGTGATTGTGTATCTAGATGATATACTGGTGTTTAGCAAGAGTAGGGAGGAACACTTGAGACATTTGACATTGTTGATGAGAAGGCTGCAGCAAGAGAAGCTGTTGATTAATTTGAAAAAGTTCTCTTTCATGAAGACAGAGCTCATATATTTGGGTTTTGTTATTTCTTCAAATGAGTTGAAGATGTATCCCGAAAAGGTGAAAGCAATCAAAGAATGACCACCACCAAAGAATATCTTTGAGGTAAGAAGCTTCCATGGGTTAGCAAGTTTTTATCGAAAGTTCATAAAATTTTTTAGTGGGATTAATGCTCAGATGATGGATACAGTGAAGAAAAGACACAAGTGTTTCAAATGGACAAAATAGGTTGAGAGGAGCTTCAACATATTGATGGAGAAGATAACTGAAAAACCGATTCTAGTTCTGCCAGATTTCATAAAGACATTCCAGGTAAGATGCGATGCAACTGGAGTTGCAATCGGAACGGTCTTAAGCTAGGACAACGTACCTGTTGCATATTTCAGTGAGAAGCTGAATGGAGCTAAAAGGAAGTACTCCACCTATGACAAAGAGTTTTATGCCATAATCCAAGAATTGAAGAAATGGAGACATTATCTCCTACCCAAGGAGTTTGTTTTGTATAGCGATAATCACTCTTTGCAACTCATAACTAGACAGGAGAAGTTGAACCAAAAACATGCTAAGTGGATAGAGTTTGTGAAAAATTTCACTTTTGTAATTAAACACATTTTTGGAAATGCTAACAAGGTTGTTGATGCATTAAGCAAGATAATTTTGATTCTGCAACAATTTCAAATCAAGACCTTGGTGTTTGATCACCTTAAGGAAATGTATCACAATAATCTAGATTTTGGAGAAGCATACGAAGCGTGTGGGAATCCTGTGCTCAGAGACAAAAGTCAGTGGGCTGAATATCTGATTCAGGATGGGTTGTTGTTCAAACGATGCTAGTTGTGCATACCAAGATGCTCGATGAGGGAGAATTTGCTGAAGGAAAAGCATAGCGGAGGTCTAGCCGGACACTTCGACCATGACAAAAAAATTGCTCAATTAGCCAATTCATATTATTGGCCAGGTATGAGAGAGGAGGTAAAGAAATTTGTGAACAATTGTAAGATTTGTCAGTATGCCCAGGGGAAGAAACAAAACGTTGGGTTGTATCAACCATTGCCTATTCCATAGAGTCCTTGGGATGCAATAAGCATGGTTTTTGTGTTGGGATTGCCGAGGACACAGAGAGGAAGTGATTCCATATTTGTGGTGGTAGACATATTTTCAAAGATGGCACACTTTATCCCATGTCATAAAACTAATGATGCAATGCATGTTGTGAATTTGTTTTTCAAAGAAGTTGTGAGTCTCTATGGATTGCCCAGTAGTATGGTTTCAGACCGAGATACCAAATTTGTTGGTCATTTCTGGAGGACGTTGTGGAAAAATTTGGGAACAGAGCTATATTTTAGTTCTTCATATCATCCATAGATGGATGGACAAATCGAAGTGGTGAATAGAAGTCTAGGAGATTTGCTGAGGAGTTTGGTCAGTGAACACCATAGTCAGTGGGATCAAATTCTAGCACAAGACGAGTTTGCATATAATGACTCAGTGAACATGAGCACTGGGAAAAGTCCATTCTAAATCTTGTATGGAATGAATCTGAGAGGAGTTTCGAAGTTAAGGGATTTGAAACAAAATGAGTTTAGGAGTGCCAGAGCCGACGATTTTGCTATAGAAATGCAGGAAATTCACAATCAGATCAAGGAGCAGTTGAAGAAGACCAGCTGCGAATACAAACACAGAGCCGATCAACATAGGAGAAAGCTTGAATTTGAAGTTGGAGTCAAGTTCTAGCACATCTAAGGAAAGAAATATTCCTGAGGGGAACATACAACAAGATGAAGTTGAAAAAGATAGGGCCATGCAAAATATTGAGGAGATTTGGCAAGAATGCTTATGAGTTAGAGTTGCCAGAAGATGTGGGTATATCACCCATATTCAATATCGCAGACCTGTATCTTTATAGGGAAGATGGAACCAGAGGAGCTGAAGAACAGAGAAATATTCAGTGGGAGAAGCATATGCTTGTAGCAGAGAAGTCGTAGATGGAAAAGATCATAGATCAAAGAGTTGGTAAGAAGACCAGAAGGAAGACGTATTTTGAATACTTGGTAAAGTGGAAAGGATGGCCAACAAAGGATGCCAGCTAGGTTAATGAAACAAATATCTAGAAGCATGGAGTATCAGTGCATGAGCTCATGGACAGGAGTCCATGAATTTTTCAACCAAGGGAATATGATGCAGGAGCATCGCCAACAAAGCAGAAGCGTGGAAGATAGTTGGGCGCACTAACGCATATTTTGAAACATTTTGAATTTCAAACGATCCATGTATTAATGAGAAATATAACAAGGATTTTTGAGTTATGAATGTCTTTAATGACTGGAGGCTGAAACATCATGTAAGATTGATGGGGGAATGCATTTTGTTTTGTAAATCAGATCGTAGGAGATATTTGGAGCTTGCGCTCTTACCTGTCTGACACAATATTTATTGTAATAGGTCTTAAGTAGTTGATAGAATTTAATTCCATTTAAGATAACGTAGAGTAGTTTGAGGAAATGCTTGAAGAACACCTCTTTCTATAAAGCTTTGTAATATTTCCCAGAAAGGGTTGTTGATAGTTGTCAATTGTTGTTGATAGCTATTGTAGCAGCTGAATCTAGTATGTGTAGATTGCCATTATAAGCTAAGAGCTGGGAGATGTAGAGAAAAGTTGTATGAATGTATGTAATTTTCAGTTGGATGAATATAACAGAAGAACATTGTCCCAAATGTGTGTATGGGTATGTGTCTATTTGAATGAATGGTAGAGTTTCTGTTATTTTTCTCATTTCTATGTTATTTTTGTTCTTGAATTGATGTCTGCATTTTCTTTGTTGAATGTGTGAGTCATTGTGAGGAGTAGATAAGTTTAAAGTAATTTATTTTTTATTTGAGTGAGTGCAAGGAGTGTGTGACCAAGTCTGTTCCGACTCGAAAGCTCAGAAGAGATAGTGGAACTTATACGTATGCAAGGTGTGCATCGACACCCATAAGGAGTGCATGATCGGGTTTTCAGGCTCGAAAGCTCAGAAAGGATAGCGTGATTCAGTCACGAGAGATAGAAGTGGTTGGAGGACAGTTTGAAGAAGTGCGAAGTCATCTACAAGAGTTGAAGTGTGGAGAGAAATCTGTTGCAAGGTGTGCACAGATCGAACACTCGACTAAGTGTCAAAGAGATTGTTTAGAGGAATAGGGAAAATCAAGGAAGGAAATCTCAGGAGGAGAAGTGGTAGAAATATTCAAGGAAAGGAGTCTTTGAACTTCTCAGAAAAATCCAGTGGGCAAGATTCGTTCTCATAAGGAGAGGAACGATCCCATATCGTTAGAGCTGGTGAAGTTGCAAGGAGGATAATTGTGAAGTATTTCAGTACTTCGGAGGTTCAAAAAGTTAAAACCTTGAAGAAGACCGAGTCATGGGGTCCAAAGTCATGATTCAATCTGGACCGTTGACCACAGGAGAGCACGTGGCAACGGGATCCAAGAATTCGGAAATCTCGAGATTGGAGGTTGTGGGTGACAGGTATAGAATTTTGCAGGGTCGCAAAGTTCGAACAATTGTGGGGTTGACAGATCCGAGGAGACACGTGGCGTGAGTTCGGAGAACCGGAGCTGAGTGCTTCGAGAAGGAGTGAAGAAATGATTCGGGATATCCCTGAAGTATGAACCCTGAAGGAGGTAGACCCACGGTCACAACCGTGGTCACTTGCAGAAGAGCCTGTGTGTGTGGGTAAGATAGTTTTGGGTGCCCACAATGACCCAAGGAGTCATTCCGACTCAGAAATCCAAACAATCCAAGATCAGGAGGTCAAGCAACCCTTTGGAGGGAAGGGGGTTTGCGCCAGAGTGGTATCAGAGAAGAATACAGGGTTGACTTCTACAGGGAGAAGGATAAATGTTAGCACAATGCCGCCTAAAAGACGTGTTGATCCACATGTAGCCAACATAGCTATGGAAAGGGAGATGAGA